>OY755237.1:74927467-75136741 GCA_963576725.1 Azorinus chamasolen | reverse complement strand
CCCCGTTATCTGTATGTGACGTCACCAATTAAAACAATTAACTGGAATTTGCATTAACTAGTAATGATATTACTAAGGGGGGACCAGCAAGGGTGTCGAAAATAAGACAAACAATACCCGACGTTGTTTTACCTTGATCGTCAAACGATCTTTTAATCATTCTAGAAAGGTTTATAATACTGCAACGCACTGTGTGTCTGGTGGTCGACCCCTTTACAGTTGGGCATTATGCTTTCCTCCTTGCTTGACCTAAAATTCTAGATGGCGACCTCTTAACACTTTCCTTCATATTGAATGCCTTTTCAATCATTTGCAAACAGAGCAGACCAAGATCAGATGACTGCTATTGGAGCCGTCTGATCAGGGTCTGTTTTATGAGCTTGGTGTATACGATAAATATATTACAGATCTGGTTCTAAGTTTCTGTCTGAGCAAAACCTCCTGTTTATATATGGCATAATAAAATTCTGCTAAATAAATATCCCTGACGTCATTAAATATATCTTACATGAATGCTGAACAGGGCAAGGGTTAAACCCACGCACGGATGGAGGAAGCTAAATGTTGCTCGCGAGCACTTTTATCTATGCTATTTGTGTTGCTGTGGACGTTTGCATGACACCTCCTGTCTGAATTATGGTCTATTTTCACCCATGCGGATGGAATACTAACGATGAAGTTGGTGATTGGAGGCAAGGGTCTATCTCGAATAAGCACAATATCGTTTTGGTAAAGCTTCTCGCTGTGCCAAGCTGGAGCCGACATATAGCACAGAAGCCGACATATATAGCCAATTGATATATAGATCTAGTGTCTCATTTAATTCATCGACTTTATTTATAGTAGATCTAACCATGAAGTATAAAAACGAACAAACTCGACATATAAACTACTTTTTTTATTTCCATTGCGTGCTTTATTTCCCATTGTGTGTTTTAGACCTACTGGCCCCTCTCAGTTGAGAGGTTTGTTTCCGATCTAATCGACCTTGCCGGACTATAAAACGAAAAAACTGAGCTGACGACAGATACCGTGGACACTGATGAGATAACATCGCGTTCAAATAGCATCGTCTTACTTGTATCAGTCACGATGGCTGAATCTAAGACTGGGAGAGACTGCGAGTCGACATTGGACCCAATCTTTTTTGAATTCCTAGAGAAGAAGAAAAGTTTGCCTGATTTGAGAATTGCATGTTATGTCATTTGTAATGGACTGGAAAATTCCACACTGAGAGTTTTGCATATCCGTGAATCAGACACTTGTTGTTGCGGAAATTTCTCGAGAGCGTATTGTGCGGTAGAAGAATTCCAGACCAAATATGTCTAGAAACTACATTCTCTATTATTAAGCTACCACCTGTGTTAGAGACCCAGACCTCTTTTTAAAGACAGATTCTGATGTACATCTTTAACAGCCAATCATTAGCACTGGAAATGTTGACGCCATAGAATCGTGGATCAAAGAGGCGTGGTGTTAGTGTGTTTGGAACAAGTTTTTATCCCCCGCCGAGGGCGGAGGGCTGTCCATCCGTCCTTGCGTCCATTGCGCCCCGGAGTGATATGTCAGAAACGGTTTAGAGTTTTTCATTCAACCTTTGAGTAAATAATATAATATGGGGCTGCAAATATCACTCAAATTGACTTTCGAACACATGAGTTACGGTCCTCTGTTTGCCACAAATGTAACGTTTTTCGTGTCCGGAGCAATTTCACAGAAGTTGAAGTTTTCAATGAAACTTTGTGTAAATGTTACGTAGCATAAGGACATGCAGTCTATCTCAAATTCATTTTGGTAAAGCTTCTCGTCTGTGTCAAGCTCCCCATACGAACCAATATATAGTCACCGCTTGATATATAGAGCTAGTGTATTCATCGGCTTTATCTTAAAGTAGATCCAACCATGAAGCCTAAAAACGAACAAACTCGACATGTAAGTTACTTTTTTTATTTCCATTGCGTGATTTAATTCCCATTGCGTGTTTTAGACATACTGGTCTCTCTCAGTTGAGAGGTTGTTTCCGATCGAGTCGGCCTTGCCGTACTATAAAAACGAAAACACTGAGCTGACGCCAGACACCATAATATAATGTGGAGTTGTGGTCCTTTGTTTGCCACAAATGTAACGTTTTTGCGTGTCCGGGGCAATTCCTCAGAATTTGAATGACGTTTTTCAATGAAACTTTGGGTGAATGTTAAGTAGCATATGGACATGTGGATCTGCAAGTATCATTTATATTGGCACAGGAACATTAGAATTATGGCCCTTTGTTTGCAAAAAGTATAACCGTTTTGTCTGTCCGGAGCCATTTCTAAGAAACTAATAAGAATTTGTCTATGAAACTTTGTGAAAATATGAAGTATCATAAGGACATATGGTTCTGCAAGTATTATTTATATTGGCATTGGAACACTAGAGTTATGGCCCTTTGCGAAAATTATAATATTGTCCGGAGCTATATCTCAGAAACTATTTGGAATTGTTCTATGAAACTTCGTGTAAATTTTAAGTAGCATAAGGAAATGTAGCTCTGTAAATATTATTTATATTGACCTTTGAACACTAGATTTATGGATATTTGTTTGCGAAAATTATAACATTTTTGTCTGTCCAGAGCCATATCTCAGTCGTATTTTTGTTTGTCCGGAGCTATATCTCAGAAACTAATTGGAAATGTCTATAAAATGTTGTTAAAATGTTAAATAGCATAAGGACATGTGACTCTGCAAGTATCATTCATATTGACATTTGAACACTAGAGTTATGGCCCTCTGTTTGTCAAACAGGTAACGTTTTTGCGTGTCTGGAGCAGTTTCTCAGAAATGGTTTGAATTATTCATAAGGACACACGGCTAGGCAAGTATATATTATTTATATCGACCCAACTACACCGGAATAATGGCTCTTGGTTTGCAAAAAAAACATGTAACCGTTTTATCTGTTTGGAGCCATCTCTCAGAGACTAATTGGAAATTTGTATGAAACTTTGTGTAAATTCTATGTAGCATAAGGGCATGTGTCTCTGAATGTATCATTTATATTGACTTTGGAACGCTAGAGTAATGGCACTTTGTTTGCGAAAAATATAACATTTTTTGTCTGTCCGAGGCAATATCTCAAAAGCGATTTAGACTTATACTTTGAAACTAATGTGAAAATGTTTTGGGGTTTTTTATGGGTTTTTTTGTTTGTTTGGGTTTTTTTTGTTTGTTTTGTTTGTTTGTTTGTTGTTGCTGTTTGGTGGGGGTGTTGGTGGGGGTGTTTGTTGTTTGGGTTTTTTGTTGTTGCTGTTGTTTGTTTGGGGTTTTTTTGTTTTTTTGTTTTTAGTTGTTGTTCTTGTTGGTTTTTGTTTGTTTTTTTGTTGTTTTGTTGTTGTTGTTTTGTTGGGGGGTGGGGTGGGGTGGGGGGTCTAAAATAAGAGCTGATGTTTAAATTCCTATTCAAATGCATTTTTGGCAGGTTCTTGAGCTTTTGATTAGTCTTGAAAAACAAATGAAAACTGTAAATTAGAAACAACCGCTCTAAATTTCGTGATTCCATTATCAATTTTCTCACTTCTCACTTTAAGCCGAGATCCTATGATAATTATAACAATAACATAGCAACACAACTGAAGGCTAAGTGTGATTTGGGACTCAATCTGACCTAACTGGCATAAAAACATTAACAATTTTGAATAACCACTGGCAAGTTTAACCCTTTACGCCATAAATATGCCTTTCTACAGTTAACCCTTTACTTGCTATTCACGTCAATATACCTACCTGTAAATAGTGAAGACCCAGATGAGACAGCTGCTGTGCAACCAGTGCACTCCACAGCAGTGATTGCACAGAGAAATAATTGCAGACAGTGAAGATATATGTAATTATATAACAGGGCATGGGTAAAGAAGAACTGTTTTTTTTAAATTCAGCAAGAGAAGGTTTAATACTTTACTCAATAAAAAGTGTATGCCTTTGCAAGCAACAGTTCCAGATCAGGGTCCATGCTTATAAAACTTTTGGTTGAGTCTGAGTTCGTTCTCAAGTTTTTGATTGGTCAGATTTGAGCCTTTGGCTCAAATCTGACCAATCAAAAGCTTGAGAACTCAAATCTGACCAATCAAAAGCTTGAGAACGGACTCAGACTCATAAGCATGGACCCAGACGGCTCCTGGTGGAGTCATCTGATCAGTGTCTGCTCTGTTTGCTCAAGATATAATATAGATAAGGATCTGCAGCTTCTGTCATGGCCAAACATTTCTGTGTTCCTGTGCTATTATAACAACTAATCTAATTCATATTCATGATGCTATTATTTCTTACATGAATATTCATGGAGCAAAGGGTTAAAGGGTAATGATAGTATTTTGGTTCACATCGTGTCCTAATGGCTGGCATGGTCATACTGATACCATGATATGTAACTCCCTACCGGTACTTGTTACATCCCCTGAGAATTCAGAGGATGGTGAGAGCTCTAGCGCTGATACCAATAATGTAACTTCAGATGAGATGAAATACAGTAAAACCTCTCTATAACGGCCACTAAATTGTGTTAATTAGTTGGTATTTAGGGCAGGTGGCTGCTTAAAGCAAGGTGAAAGTAAAACAGAACGCTCCTATAGGAGCGTTCTGTTTTACTTTCACCTTGCTTTAAGCAACCAACTGCCTTTAACACAAAATATTTTATGTAATTTAGTGTCCGTTACAGAGAGGTTTTACTGTATGTATGGGGAACTCGGAGAGACAGCTCTACAGCATATTAGAGCACAATTTAATCAAAAGGAAAAATGAAAAAATGAAAATTTATCTGGTACCGGTTATAGGAACAAAAATTGAAAGTTCACTTCTATGACTGTGAAAATGGCGTACTTCTTGAAAGTAATCAGATAGATCTTTTTTATTGAAGAAGTTGGGTCAGTGAGTAAAGTGAAACCAGTAGTTGTTGTGTTTCTTTGGCTGACATTGAATTACAGGGATTTGTGTCCAGGGTCCATGCTTATAAAGCTTTTAGTTGAGTCTGAGTTTCATTCTCAAGCTTTTGGTTGGTCAGATTTGAGTTCTCAAGCTTTTGAGGCCAGAGGCTCAAATCTGACCAATCAAAAGCTTGAGAACGTACTCAGACTCAACTAAAAGTTTTATAAGCATGGACCCAGGAGTATCAGAGAGAATGAAGAAACTTCAGGCAGAATTGTGTCCAGGAGTATCAGAGAGAATGAAGAAACTTCAGGCAGGATTGTATGCTCAGAATGACCTTCAGAAATTAAAAAAAGACATAAAACTTCATTGTACAGTCCTTGCGAAAGAAAAGAGTACATGTGATTGAGGTAGATTATGGCCAAACAGAGAGCAAGTACCTCCTAATGTAGACTTTGTTGACATGAAGTCTCTAAAGTTGTGAAGCTTGCATTACCGTAGTATCCCTGAAGTGCAATAAAACCTCTCTAAACCGGACGTTCAAATTGGCATCAGTGTCGGTCTGTAAGACAGGTGGTAGCTTAATGCAGGATGGAAGGCATGCAGAAAGTTCCTCTGGGAGTTTTTGATCTGACTTTCACCCTGCATTAAGCAGTCAACTGTCTAGATCTAAATTCTTCTTTACTTCAATTCCGGTTTAGATGGGTTTTACTGTACCCACAGGGGTGGTCATTTCGTAGAGTAGGGGTCACAGGCCACCATTTCGTGGGTCTAGATGGTCTAAAAAGTCCGAAACATTGATTGGGTCGCTTTAGTGATACAGTAAAACCTCTCTATAATGTCCACTAAATTGTGTTAATTAGTTGGTATTTAGGGCAGGTGACTGCTTAAAGCAAGGTGAAAGTAAAACAGAACGCTCCTATAGGAGCGTTCTGTTTTACTTTCACCTTGCTTTAAGCAACCAACTACCTTTAACACAAAATATTTGATGTAATTTAGTGTCCGTTATAGAGAGGTTTTACTGTATATACAATATAACACAAAAGCGACCCAATCTTTTTTTTTACTTTTTAGACCATCTAGCCCCACGAAATGGTCCCCTGTGACTGTTCCCCTACTCTTATAACCCCCTTACTTTTAGGGGGAAACTAACAATCAATAAAACAGATAAACCTTTATACAATAACCATTAGATAAAGAAAAAGGGTTTTTCAAAACACATGTTGTGGCTCAATGCAGACTTAAAGCAATGCAGAAAGTTCCTATGAGTTTCTGCATTGCTTTCATTCTGCGTTAAGCTCCGTTCAAAACTTTAACACTCCCACGGGAACATTTATTAGAGATAATGCGGTATGTGATGCAACAGAAACTCTGTAACTTCTGTGACCTTACAAAACTTGATACAAACATTGTTATGTTTTCCTCTATTAAGCAACCACCTGCTTTTACTGAGTCTTATGTTTATAAAGTATGTGGTCATGTAAACGAGAATTTACTGTATGTATTTAACCCTTTCCCTGTTCAATATTAATGTAAGAAATAATGACATCACGAATTTTTATTAGCTGAATTTTTATAACGTATTTTTTTTCAAGAAAATATTTTGCTCTGACAAAAACTGTAGAATCAGATCTATATCATGTCATATATAAGCAAACAGGGCATACCCTGATCAGATAGCTCATATAGGAGCCGTCTGATCTGGGTCTACTCTGTTTGCAAATGCGTGAAAAGCGTTTATATGAAGGAAAGAGTTAATAAATTATGTGGTCGTATTAGCGAGACTTTAATTTATCTAGTTAAGATTTTCCCCTCATATAAACGCCTTTTCACGCATTTGCAAACAGAGTAGATCCAGATCAGACGGCTTCTATAGGAGCTGTCTGACCAGGATATGCTCTGTTTGCTTTTGACATGATATAAATCTGATTCTTCAGTTTTTGTCAAGGCAAAAAATTCACTTCAAAAGTTTATAGTATAATGGGTTAAACAGACACTGAAACATTTAATACAAAACACTGAACAGTTGTGTACTGAAATTAAACTCGAAACGAGGGTTTACAGGATGGTGGAGGATTTTGTGTTTTTATGTGATTTATTATCTCATTACAATTTGTTTTATACAGCAATTTCTTGTTTGTTAATTTTTGTATTTACAGAGTAATCAGTTATTTCCACATTACGCAGTCGAGGAAGAAGGAAACAGAAATATTTTATAAAAAGGAACCGTGTTTCTAATGATATGGATGTGTACAGTAGAACCTGTCTTAAGCGGTCATTGATTTATTGAACATGTGAGTCTTAAAAAGCAGGTGGCTGCTTAATGCAGGGCAAAGGTAATGCAGAAATATCATGTAAGAGCTTTCTGCATTTTTGACCTGCATTACACGCCCATAATTAGACTTGATTATTGAACATAGGAGTCTTAAACAGCAGGCGTTGCTTAAAGGGCAAAGGTAATGAAAAAAGCTCCTCTAGGAACATTTTGTATTACTTTTGACCTACATTAAGCTACCAAAGGCTTAGCCTTAAATACCCATGGTTACACCTCTTTTTGATGCCCCCTTAAGGCAGGTTCTGCTGTATATACATTTGATTCCATTACGTACTTGTAAAACTATTTGCGCGCTAAGTAATTTGTCGTCTGCAACATTGTTGTCTGCTTCAGTTCTTAAAATAAAATTTATCTAGTAAATTTTATTACTGCAAATATATGGTCAAAGTGTCAAACAGTTTGGATCCTGGTGAGACGCTGCACTATGCGGTGTCTCGCCTGGATCCAGACTGTTTGCATATGTAACCACGATTTCGCATCTAATATACAAAGAGTTAAGTTACGGATAAACCATGAAAACATGTATTCGACCCTTGCCCTTATGTATAAGCACTTTTTCACACATTTGCAAACAGTGTAGATCCAGATCAGACGCCTCCTATAGGAGCCGTCTGATCAGGGTCTACTCTGTTTGATTACAGAATAATATAGATCTGATTCTACAGTTTTTGCGAAGGTAAAAATTCCTATATTCATATTCAGTTAAAATAGAGCTAACAACTATTCATGATTTCATTATTTCCTACATGAGAGCGTTAACCCTTTCACCGCCAATGTCGCCAAAAAACACCACGACATATAGTGCAGTCCCAGACCAGACGCCGCCTTTTCAAGGCGGTGTCTGATCAGGGACTTCACTATTTGTCTCAATCTCTAGTTCTCGATCAGTGTTTTATTCCGTTGAATTCTGTATTTTATGGAATGCCGGTCACGACATGCTACTTGCCACTTGCTTGTTGCCAATTATGAAAAGGAAAATTTTACATACACACCGCTCAGAAACGGTCTCCCTAAAAAGCAACGCTAAGCGTCCTTAGTGTCGAGAAACGTCCGGAAGCAAAATACCAATTTAAAACACAATGTACTGTTTAATTTACCACCTACACGCATATTTCTATTAAACATGTCTATAATTCGTGTTGATTTGGGTACATAAACCAAAATATCAAGTATTCATTGGCAAGTAGCAATTAGCAAGTGGCAAGTAGCAAGTGGCAAGCAGCAAATAGCAAGTGGCAAGTAGCAAATGTAAAGAAGCAACTGGCAAGTGACTACATGTATTAGTAATTAGCAACTAGCAAATTTATTTCACTTCCTTATTTCACCGAATGATTTAACAAACTTGAGTTGCAGACGACAATTAGAAATTTGGCGCCGAAATGGTTAATGTTCAGCTTCAACAAAGGTTCCAATACTCCTGATAAAAACAAAACAAAATCTCCCTAATCCAAACCGTCAGCAAATAATAATTAACAATTTATGAATGTGGCTACTTAACCCTTCCATTCAAATAAACGTATTTTCACATTTGCAAACAGGGTAGACCCAGATCAGATGACTCCTATAGGAGCCGTCTGATCAGGATCTGCTCTGTTTGCTTATAAATACTATAGATCAGTTTCTACCAATACCAACAAATCATGTGTATATATGCCATTATAAAAATACTGCTAATTAATATTCATGTGTCATAATTTCTGCCATGAATATTAAACAGGGAAAGGGTTAATGCAGGGTGACAGCCATGCAGAAAGAACCCAGAGGAGACAGTTGGCAGCTTAATACAGAGTGAAAGTCCCAGAGGAGACAGTTGGCAGCTTAATGTAGAGTGAAAGTCCCGTAGGAGACAGTTGGTAGCTTAATGTAGAATGAAAGTTCCATAGGAGACAGTTGGCAGCTTAATGTAGAATGAAAGTTCCATAGGAGACAGTTGGCAGCTTAATGTAGAGTGAAAGTCCCATAGGAGACAGTTGGCAGCTTAATGTAGAATGAAAGTCCCAGAGGAGACAGTTGGCAGCTTAATGCAGAGCGAATGTCCCATAGGAGACAGTTGGCAGCTTAATGTAGAATGAAAGTCCCGTAGGAGACAGTTGGCAGCTTAATGTAGAGTGAAAGTCCCAGAGGAGACAGTTGGCAGCTTAATGTAGAGCGAATGTCCCATAGGAGACAGTTGGCAGTTTAATGCAGAGCGAATGTCCCAGAGGAGACAGTTGGCAGCTTAATACAGAGTGAACGTCATGATGCAGAAAGATCTTACAGGAGACAGGTATTTGCTTCAAGAGGAGTCAGGTAGCAGCACCTACAGAACAATTTCTCCAAAGTGTTAAACGAATCTAGAGGGAGCAAAAATACACCAGATCAGAGTTTTTAGTACACGATAATTTTTGCACCATTAAAGGCTACAAACTTCAGCTTTTGCTGAGGTAATCGATCAAATAATGGTCTGGAACTAAACCTTTGAATGCGGGATACGAGTGTACTGTTATTTGCAAACAGTGCAGACCCAGATCACATGACTTTCTCTGGAGCCCTTTGATCACTATCTGCACCGTGTGTCATGCAGAATTCATTTTTTATACTGACTGGGTTCGATTGTTAACCCTTTCCTCCATAAATACGCCTTTCTACGCCTCTGTAAAAATCACCTGTTGAAACCATTGTGGTAAATAGAGCATTTGCTCCTATAGGAGCAAATGCTCTATTTATCGCAATGGTTTCAAACTACAAAGTTCTAAAAGTTTCCTTTTCCCTAGTTAATTCTCCTTTTCGGTAGATTTATTCAAAGTGGTTGGATCTAAAAATAGCCTATAAGACAATGGGTTAAACATTGATGGATCATTCCACTCTAATAATTCAGCGCTGAGAGGGTTGGAAATAATTTCAAAAATGCTATAAAAGTATATTATTACAAAATAATATAAGAGCATAATTGAGATTAATTGTTTTTACATAGAAATGCATTTATAATAATGAATACATTTATTATTGGTTCTTCTTGTCTGCAAATAGAAATTTTGTCTAAAAGTAATTACAGATAATTTAACCGTTACTGTGTGGGACACGGGTCACTAGTGTCCTTTGCAAACAGTGTAGACCAAGATGAGGTGTTCCTCAAGGAGCCCTCTCATCAGGGTTTGCGTTGTTTGTCATATTACACTTTTTTTCTTTAGCAAAATCCCTAAATATTCACCGTAAGCTTGACCTGTTTAGATTTTGGAATAGTCCATTTGAAAAGTCAGTCAGCGTTGTAAGGGTTAAACTTTGAGTGATCAGTTAGGCGTCGCATTTGTTCGCGTGTTGATTTTAAATTGGCATGTTTAAATCGAGAAATAACAGCATGCATGATGCCGAGGTTAACTACCAAAATGAGAAGAATGCGCTTCAATTTAAACGTTATTAACTCTTGGCTTGCTATTCTCGTCAATATACCTACCTGTAAATAGTGAAGACCCAGATGAGACAGCTCCTACAGGAGCTCTCTCATCAGGGTATGCACTATTTACAAGCTGATTGTGCAACCAGTTCACTCGACAGCAGTAATTGCACAGCGAAATACGTGTACACAGTGAAGATATAATTATGTAATTATACAACAGGGCATGGGTAAAGAAGGAGATATATATTTTCAGCAAGAGAAGGTTTAACTTTAGAATTGTCTTCAACCCAGCATGTATAATTGTAGCTGGTTTATTCGCAAATGTGTGCTATTAAGTGCCAATAGATATATGGTTTAAAAGCTAGACAGGAAACGAGAATAAATGCTGAAGGCATAATCGTTTATAGAGTCACATGCCTGTGTTATATACAGTCGACTCTCTCTAAGCGATCACTTTGTGAATACAGTTTGGTGACCTCCATAGCAGGTGGTTGCTTACACTAACACGTTAATACGTTTTGGCAAACATAGTAGACCCAGATCAGACGGCTGCTATTGGAGTTTGAATTACCGTTGTTCATTTACAGTATATATCATTGCAATTCAAGATTCCATTCACGTACATACCCCGCTTCCATCACTTATCTACGCCAGATTCATGGAGCAAATGCTCTATTTATCACAATGGTCTCAAAAGAAGTCTTTTACTGAGGCATCAAAATGCGTCACTTGGAGGGAATGAGTTAATGTAACTGCTACTGTATCAGATAGCTGGGACACTATTGGTGTTAGAACTCCCGCTGGCAATGTCTTGCGGCGGTCACGGGAGCTGCTTGATGTCTCTCAAGTGTCATTTGGCTTCGTTTGTGTCAGCCCAAATTTTCGTCAAGTGTCCATGCTTCTTGCACCTAATAAATGACAATCGACGAGTCAACGAAAAACTATTGAAACTGATTACCTTAGAGTACAGTAAAACCGCCCTAAACCGAGTGTTCATATTAGTATAAATGCCGGTCTTTGAACAGGTATAGGCTATTTTTATACCTAACCTATTTGAATAAATCTACCGAAAAGGAGCATTTACTAGCAAAACGGAAAACAGTAGAATAGTGTAGTACTGAAACCATTGTGATAAATAGAGCATTTGCTCCGTAGGAGCTTTTAAAGACACAAATGTCTGTTAGCTTAGTGGTCGCTTTAGGGGATCTACGGTACTGTTCTACAAATAATTAGGTAGCTTCGCTGTAATAGTATTAGTTCCAGATAGGATGCGTAATTTAAAACATTTTCTTCAAGTATTACTTCTTTATTTCTCCACCAAACCCTATGTTGTGACCACTCTTTAGAATCGTCTCGTCGAGACGATTATAAAGAGTGGCCACAATATAGGGTTTGGTAGAGAAATGACGACTCGCACGTTTAAACTTCATAGTAATACATTGATACAGGGCGATTTGTATAGAAAGAACCCAATACTACAGAACTAAGGGTGCACATAAGGAATACATACATTATGTTCATATAAACACTTTCTCGCGCATTTGCAAACAGACTAGACCCAGATCAGACAGCTCCTATAGGAACTGTCTGGTCAGGGTCTGTTCTGTTTTCTTATGAATTTATAAAAAATATATATACTTCTATGTAAGTGTCTACCAATACCAAACATGCATGTGTAAATATATCATTATAAACAATCAGCTAATAAATATTCATTATGTCATGATTCCTTACATGAATATGCAATAGGGAAAGGGTTAACCCTTTCCCTGTTCTATGTTTATTACAAATTTCAATACCTACTGAGAATTCATGGCCAAAATAGTTATACCTAAATATGGAGGGTGGATAATTGTAGCCAGTGTAGAGAGCAAAGACACAGATCTTTCAAATTCTATTAGCAAACAGAGTTGACCCTGATCAGACGGCTCCTCTAGGAGCCGTCTGATCTGGGTCTACTCTGTTTGCAAATGCGTGAAAACACGTTTATATGAGGGAAAGGGTTAACACTAACGAGCGTACTGTCGTGTGTGTATAAGAGTACAACTTTACATTTAGCCCTTTCCCTCATATAAAACGTGATATTACGCATTTGCAAATGGGTTGACCTATATCAGACGGCTCCTCTAGGATCATATAAATGTGTTTTCACGCATTTGCAAACAGAGTAGACCCAGATCAGACGGCTCCTAGAGGAGCCGTCTGATCAGCGTCTGTTCTGTTTGCTAATAGAATTTGAAAGATCTGGTTCTTTACTTTCTCAAATGGCTACATTTTTTTCACTTTCCATATGTCATTAGAACTATTTTGTCTATGAATATTCCGTAGGTATTGAAATTTGTAATAAACATACAACACGGAAAGGGATAATTAGCTGGAGGTCATGATGGTAAATGAACACAGGTATGATTGGACACAGCAGAAACTGTAGTATCGAATCTATATTGTTTCGTAAGCAAACTGAATAGACCCTGATCAGACTGCTCCTACAGAGCAACTGTTAAAACACGCTAAGTAGCTGTCGTCTGCAAAGAATTACCGTCTACCACAATGTCTCCTATTAAAGTTATTTGTCCTTCCATTTCACCTAAAAAATACGGTCAGGCGATTTGAATGCTGGTGCGAAAAATAAACAAAAGGTTATCACAAATTCTCTCTGCAGATCACCGGGATTCAGTTTTGTCAATCTAATGAGGGTTTTTTTTAACTCTTTACTTCATGGTCCTCAGTAAAGGTCGTCTCCAAGCGACAAGTCTTATGCACCCGACATCATGTGTCAAATCAATATCTACGCAAAAAGCTGAAAACCCTGTCTACACAAATGACTCGGCTGTACTTTATGTCTACTACAGTAAAACCCCGCTAATGCGACCACTTAATGAATAAACATGGGTGCCTTAATAAGCAGGTGGTTGCTTAATGCAGGACAAAAGTAATGCAGAAAGCTCCTCTAGGAGCTTTCTGCATTACTTTTATCCTGCATTAAGCTCCCACCTGCATCTAGCACCCAGAATTATACCTCTTTTAGGTGGTCGCATTAGCGGAACTTTACTGTATAAGTCATACTTAGTAGAACCCGTCTTAAGCAACCTTGTTTTGATTGGACACAGGAATCTTAAAAAGCAAGTGGTTGCTTAACCCTTTCCTTCATATAAACGCATTATTCACGCATTTGCAAACAGACTAGACCTAGATCAGATAGCTCCTATAGGAACCGTCTGACCAGGGTATGTTGTTTTCTTAACTCTTTCCTCCATCAATATTCATGTATGATATAATGACGTCACGGATATTAATTAGACTAATTTGTTATAACAGTACATGGACATAGGAGTTTGTAATCATAGCAGAAAAGGTAGTATCAGGTCTATATAATATCGTAAGCAAACAGAGCAGACCCTGATCAGATAGCTCCTATAGGGACCGTCTGATCTGGGTCTACTCTGTTTTTACAGGCGTAGAAAGGCGTATTTATGGAGTAAAGGGTTAAATCTTTATTTCATAGAGACACTTTTTGTTTTGGCTCTATTGCACACATCGTAGACCCAGATCAGACAGTTCATGTAAGGGTCATCTGATCAGGATCTGCTCTATTTGCTTAATAAGGAACAATGTAGGTCTTAATCTACAGGTGTTTTTTTTAAATGAACAAAACGCCCCTGTTCATTTGGCCATTATATTTATAAAGTCATGCTTTTTCTTATTAATATTCGTGAGTAAATGGTTAGAAAACTAGAAGAAATGTGTCCGAAATGAACCTTGCAGCAAAGGACAATCTTTGCAGCTTTATATATCTAAAAAAAAATAGTTGTAACCTGTCTGTGGGGTTGCATTTTACAGCCATGTCCGAGGGCGTTTAGGTCCTCTCAACTTCACAAATAATTGCTATAATATATATTTACATGTCTAGACAGATAATACTTAATAACTCAACTGCTTTTCTTTGGTGGATTATTGTAGACAATTATTTTCTTATATATTATTATTATATCAAATAAAACGTCATGATTCATATAAGTATCTACTTCATAAATACGCCCTTTGTCGCTTTTTCGGGGTAGACCCAGACCAGAAGAATCTGGTGGAGCCGTCTGTTTAACCCATTACCTCATAGGCTATTTTAGATACAACCTCTTTGAATAAATCTACCGAAAAGGAGCATTAACAAGAGAAAAGGAAATTTTTAGAAACTTGTAGTTTGAAACCATTGTGATAAAAAGAGCATTTGCTCCTATGGAGCAAATGCTCTATTTATCACAATGGATTCACAAAGTGACTTCTACAGAGTCGTCAAAAGTCGTCAATATGAGGGAATGGGTTAAAGTTTGCTGTGATTGCTTGTGTGGTTATTGGCGCCCCGCATGAGCGATGCGACTGTATGGTATTAAAAATGGCTCATGGGAGGAGCAGTCATTTTTGTAACGTTGAAAAAATTAAAGTATACTTTTTTGGGCAATGCAAAATACATGTATATATATATACTGGTCGATTAAGAGTATGAATAACATATCAGACTTAAAGAAAAAACAATAAGCATTTGTTTGGTATTATTGCATTAAAAGAAATGAATATCTTATTGATATTAAATAGCTGATCCTTTCGAATTTCTGCTGCAATAGTCCTGCCTGAAGTGCCCATGATAATATTTCAGTAAATGCACATTCCAGTGCATTGTTTTTGGTTTAATTCCGATAATATTTCAGTAAATGCACATTCCAGTGCATTGTTTTTGGTTTAATTCCGATTAAATGCTAGGTTAGATATAACGCATATTTGCCATGTAAAGTTTGGCACAATTAAGAGTAAAAATTCTACTAAACACTAGGTTTATTATAAATAATTGTTTTCAGTCACGAGGTCTCAATGGTCGAATATGTGACGCTAAGGAAATTTTTCATCTATTTGAACGCATGCACATAATAATCCCATTTTCATGAAAATAACCCCACCCTAGAACGTTTCCGCCTTATATTTACAGAAATTATTTTTATTATAAAAACAAATATTTATACAAGAAGTCACGACATCATGAATAATGTAACGTTCGTAAACGTTGGTAATGCAAATGAGGCTGACCAGATCATTGTATCTTGGGAAGTGGAGGTATATATATAGCGCAACAAACATCTCTTGATGTGAGCTTAAGCTTTGCTTAAGCAGGGTTTGTTGATGCTGGGTCTCTCGGTTTGCACGTTACAATATTATTCAGATGATATTTTATAATGACATAAGAACACAGAATGTTTAGCCATGGCAGAACGTGTATAACCAGGTCTATGCTATTTCATGGACAAATAGTGCAGACCTAGACCAGACCGTTCCTACAGGGGTTGTGTTATCTGGGTCTACAATAAAACCACTGTACATCGGAATTAGAGTAGAGACAAATTTACACACTTTAAGGCAGGTGGCTACTTAATTCAGGGTGAAAGTCATGCAAAAATCTCCTAGAGGAGTTTTCTGCACATAAATATGTGAGCGAATATGTGACCATCTTTGCAGTTTGCATACGAATACAGTAATACCTCTCTATACCGTACGTTCAAATTAGTATCAATATCGGTACTTAAGACACGTGACAACTTACTGCTCCCAATGGAGCTTTCTGTATGACTGCATTAATCAACTACCTACCTAAAAGTATCTAATTGTTTCTCTACCTAGAATTCAGGTTTAGACGGTTTTTACTGTACAGTAAAGGCTGGCTAGCGCCATCACATAATTTATTAACCCATTCCCTCATATTGACGACTTTTGACGACTCTGCCAAAGTCACTTTGTGAAACCATTGTGGTAAATAGAGCATTTGCTCCTATAGGAGCAAATGCTCTATTTATCACAATGGTTTCAAACTACAAAATTCTAAAATTGTCCTTTACTCTAGTTAATGCTCCTTTTCGGTAGAATTTTTCAAAGAGGTTATATCTAAAAAATAGTCTATGAGGTAAAGGGTTAACACAGGAGTCTGTAAAAGCAGGCTGTTACTTAACCTTTACCCCTGATCTATATTCATGTAAGAAATATTAACATCATGAATAGCTGAATTTTATAATATTACATGTATACATGAATGTTTGGTGTTAGTAGGATATGTAGAATCAGATCTATTTTAAATTCATAAGCAAACAGAGCAGACACTGATCAGACGGCTCCTATAGGAGCCGTCCGATCTGTGTCTACTCTGTTTGCTAATACATGAAAAGGCTTTTATATGAAGGAAAGAGGTAATGCAAGATAGCTGATGTCGGAAACCCCGAGAACACAGTTACGCGGAATACAAGAACTGGCTGGACCTATCGTGGCCTAAGAAAAAGGAGGGAACAGCTGGTTAACTCAGTTTGTGATTCCAGCGCAAGCGATAAGTAATAACTGGACTAATTTTGCGATCGCGAATTATTCTCAGTGAAAGTTGTTACGACGCAGTCTGTGCGACAGAGGAACTCCGCGAGGGTTAACTGTCACTATACAGGCAGAACTCTTTGGAACGTATTTGAATACCCAGGTTTTAGACAGAACGTGAAACAGAGCGGAAGTAGTACAGACGAATCCCATGGAAATCTTTTGCATTGCGTTCGTCCTGTAACATGATATCACATCTCGAAATTATTTTGTGGCCGTTTGGAGAGTTTTTACTGTACCTTCTGTATATATATTGCCAGTTCGGATAGGCAACTATAGTGCCGTGACTCAGTGTGGCTTGTTTTCAGTTGTCTTTGTACGGGTCTGTTGAATTACAGTAAAACTTCTCTATATGTTAATTGGTTGGGTTTTTTGGGCGGGTGGCTGTTTAAAGCGGGGTAGAGGTGAAACGGAACGCTCCTATAGGAGCGTTTTGTTTTGCCTTCACCTTGCTTTGGGCAACCGCCTGCCTTTGACACAAAATAATTGATGTATTTTGATGTCCGCTATAGAGAGGTTTTACTGTACCTCTTGTACTTTGCGTTGTTCCTTTCTCAGTGCTTAGACGATGTAGTTACTTTCATGATGCGAACTCCCTCTCGCATATGAGACATATGTGTTGGGGTGATCAAGGTTGTGCCAGGGTCAAACCTCATGCACATGAGTGTTGTGGTGTTTGACCTTGCTCTCATGGAAGCGCACTCACGCGATTTGGCAGACATGGTAGACCCGGATCTAATGGCTTCCGCATGAAGCCTTTGAACGGAGTCTGCTATGTGTACTTATGAAGTACTGGTGGAACTGACTATACAGGGTCTACCGGAACCGATTATCCTGTTGCATATGCCATTGCGGAATTAAGCCAGTTAATATTCATGGTATATATTTCACTCTGGCATGGATATTTGGCCGGAAAAGGCTGTTATGACGATACATTCTGTAGCGTATTATAGTTGCCTGGTATTTGACAGGTTGGCCAAACAAAGTGGCCGGAAAAGGCTGTTATGACGATACATTCTGTAGCGTATTATAGTTGCCTGGTATTTGACAGGTTGGCCAAACAAAGTGACTTGGATCCAGATGAGACATCAATTACGCGGCGTCTCATCTAGGATCCAATGCATTTGTTTTTTCCCTTCTCTTGACACTCTGCTCTTTAGAACGGTAATTGATAGACGAACCTCTAGGCAGATGTAAAATTCCTCGGTATGGGAAAGACAGATCGTACCAAAACATTCCTTCACTTTATTTCGGAAGGAATGCAAATGCTGGTACGAGTATCAAAATGCGAGGGCCTTCTAACCTTCAGCACTCTGGGCTTGCGAGGCCTTTTGTGGATAGTTTGGGTCCATATGAGACACCGAGTAACTCAGTATCTCATCTGGATCCAAAATGCTTTCAGACACTGATTGTGTATCTGGCAGAAATAAAATAAGTGTATAGCTTTAGAATTAAAATCAGAAGGCACAGTCTACAACTGATAGTTGCTTAGAGTGCGGAAGGTCAGTGAGCTCCGGATAGTTGAAACTTAGTTATCTACCTTACATATACATTTACACTGTACCAAGGGCACCCCTTTATTTCATTTCGGAAGGGATGCTTCTTACTGGCACGATCAAGGAGCACCGCAGAGCAATGCAGACAGCCGAGATTCAGGTGATACAGCGAGCAACTCTGCGTCTCACTTGGACCCAAACTCTTTGTACTCACTCGGTATAAGTGGCAAGTATGTTTAGCATTCGCTATCATACTCAGTATGTAAAAGGTTAAGCGCTGCGAGTTCAATGGACGTTGTGGCCTGTGTACTTCGCTTGTTCGTGTTATGTAAGCTAACTACCATAGTTGTGTGAACCCAGATCTAACGCCTTCTGCTTTGTGGCCAGGGTCTACACAGCTAACGTTAAGAAATAGACATGTTTGCGATTTCCATCAGTTTTTAACATATGTCCGGGTTTATAAATTGTTAGATATTTCAGAGAGGTTAAGTCTACACATGACACGTGCATTGTCGTAATCCTATGAGAGATGAGACAATATATGCGTATATGTATATATATATGTATATGTATGTATGTATATGTATGTGTATATATATATATATATATATATATATATATATATATATATATATATACGTGTGTGTGTGTGTGTGTGTGTGTGTGTGTGTGTGTGTGTGTGTGTGTGTGTGTGTGTGTGTGTGTGTGTGTGTGTGTGTGTGTGTGTGTGTGTGTGTGTGTGTGTGTGTGTGTGTGTGTGTGTGTGTGTGTGTGTGTGTGTGTGTGTGTGTGTGTGTGTGTGTGTGTATGTATGTATGTGTATGTATGTATATGATTATGTGTGTGTATGTATTGTTTCAAGCGTACTTCATATTCGTGTATACATTTTTATCAATTTCTTTAACCTGACCTTTGTATAGATATATTTTCAAGCATTTGTAAACAGTGTGGAACCAGATCAGATGACTTCAATAGGAGTCGTCTGATCAGGGTCTACTCTGTCAGCTGATGGAGTTTGAAACTTCTTTGATTTCTGAAATAGCTGCAATGTTTGGATCTGATGGTTCAGAATAAATATTTGGTTTATGAATACCCAAAAGGTGCTAAAAGTTGGGGTGGACAAAGGACAGGGACATGTTTAACATTAACATGCTTAGATCAAGGCCTTAAATATTGGGGCAGTACTTATAACATATATGCAGCCTTTGCCGTTTGTTTATTGTAAAAACAGTAATGTTTTTGTGTAATGCAAGCAGTTTGGATCAGAGATGTGCAGTGATATTTAGATCAAGTTTTTGTAATGCTGGAATAATTTTACATATGTATTACATGTGTACTGGTAATATCCTAATGACTGCGATGGGAATACCTTTTGCTGTTTTGTTTATTATCGAAACAATGACATTGTTTGCGCATCGCAAGCAGAGTGGATCCGAGATGTGCACGGATATCTAGATCACTTTTTTATAATGTTGGAGTAACCTTTACTTGTGTATTACATGTAAACTGGTAATATCTTCATGGCTGTAATGTGGATACATTATGCTGTTTGTTTATTTAAAACAATGACACTGTGTGTGTATTGCAAGTGTTTGGTTTTAACACTCGCACTACTTTACATTTTTAAACCAGCGGAAATATAAAAAAGATATGATTTAAGGCAGATGACAAATAGGCCTATAAACCGAAATTGACTCTTTGAGTTACCTCCCATCAAATACACACACACGGGTTGTCTACCTTAGTATGTAGTAGTATACTTAGTGAATGTACTGTTTTTTATTCTGACACTTTTGGAAATCCAGGGACTCTCGACAGTTGAAACTTGGTGAAACTTTATGCAAATATTACATTTTGTGTATATACGAGTATAGATGCATGCACACGTGTTTAAGTATGTGGTTTGTCAGGTTCTGTTTTGTCTTATCGGCACCATAGACAATAACACGTGTAGCCGTTAGATTGGTTTCTCCTGTTCAGGATTGAGATTTGGATATAATGCTAGAACCGGAATCTGTTTTTAATGAGATGTACAATGAGAAATGCCTGGATCGAAATGTTAGGTTCTTGAAAGTAGTCTGAGACATACAAAAAAGGAATTGGTGATTTTGATTAGCATTGGGCCTAGCTGCTTCTTATTTTAGGCGATATAACTTAACAGTTATGTCCCCATCTACTCACTTATTCATTTTGCACTTGTTAATCTTTTTACAGGAAGACATGCCTTATTTTAACCAAAGGTTAGGGACATTTTATATCGGAATAAAAACTTTGGAACCCAATAATGGGGGACCTTAAGCTTATAACACTGAATTGTCGTGGACTACATGGAAACAGAAAACGAAGAGATGTATTTGACTTTTTAAAAACTAAGAAGTGCCATATTTATTGTCTACAAGACACCCATTTCATACAAAAGGAAGAAAAACTCGTTTATACCCAATGGGATGGCGAGGGATACTACAGCTACTCATCTACAAATTCTAGGGGAGTGGCAATTCTCTTTAATAAGAATGTAGATATAAAAGTAAACAAATTCAGAAGCGACCCAAAAGGCAATTTTGTTATTTTAGATTTAAACTTTGAAGGATTTAGGTTCACTTTAGCAAGTATTTACGGACCTAATATAGACAGTCCATCTTTTTACACAGATATATTTGGCATTATAGATGATTTTGGAAACGACTCGTACCTTATCTGTGGAGATTTTAACTGTGTCATTAATCCAGATATAGAATACCAGAATTATAAACATGTGAATAACAGAAATGCCAGGGAGATATTGATAGAAAATATACGTCTGAGACATCTCATTGATATTTATAGAGAAAACTCTCCTGATCTTAAACGCTATACCTGGCGGCGCACAAATCCCCTTCAACAGGCGCGGTTAGACTTTTATCTGACAACGGCTGATTTTATCCAATATCTCCAGAGTTGTGAAATAGAACCTAGCATTAACTCAGATCACTCGATTGTGGAATTATATCTAAAATTTTCCAATATTGAACATGGTAAGGGGCTATGGAAACACAATGATTCGTTACTATATGACCTATACTATCTATCTCAGATAAAGAGAAAAATTGCAAAGATCAAACAACAATATTGCCTCCCAGTTTATAATTTAGATAACATAGATAAAATACATAATAACGACATTCAATTCTCAATATCAGATCAATTGTTTTTAGATACACTACTTATGGAAATTAGGGGAGAATCAATATCATATGGAAGCTTTGTAAAAAGAAAAAAAAATGCTAGGGAATTAAAGTTACTTGAACAAATAAAACAAATCGAGGACAATCTATCAGATGATAATTCGAATGATTTGATAAATTTTAAAAATGAGTTGTCCGAACATAGGGAAAATAAACTAAAAGGTCACATAATCAGGTCTAAAGCAAAATGGATAGACGATGGAGAAAAGCCAACTAAATTTTTTTGCAATCTTGAAAAGCATAATTACTTAAGCAAAACGATGGATAAACTAGAATTAGAAACGGGTCGAGTGGTAACAGATCAAAATGGTATTCTAAACGAGATGTATACTTTTTATAAACAGCTATATGCAAATAGGGATGAAAACGAACGAACAGTAAATTTGAATATGGACTTTAAAGATAACAAGATAAATACACTAAGTGAAAATGAACAAGATCAATTGGACGGATACATAACTTATGCAGAAGCCAGTGAAACACTTAAACATATGAAAAATTATAAAAGCCCTGGAAGTGACGGTTTCACGGCAAATTTTTTTTAAAGTTTTTTGGAATGATTTAGGACATTTTGTAGTACGCTCCATAAACGATGCCTTTAACACGGGAACATTTTCAATAACACAACGTCAAGGAATAATTACATGCATACCGAAAGAAAATAAATCACGTAAGCTTTTAAAAAATTGGAGACCCATTACACTTTTAAACATCATATACAAAATTGCCTCTGGTTCAAAAGCAAGAAGACTCAAAAAGGTACTGCCGAACCTAATTAGTAGTGAACAAACTGGATTCCTACAAAATAGATATATAGGAGAAAATATACGACTTATTTATGACATCATGCAGTACACAGAAGAGAATAATATATCAGGACTTTTACTTTTGGTCGACTTTGAAAAAGCGTTCGATTCCTTATCGTGGAGATTCTTATTTAAGACTCTGGACTTTTTTAACTTTGTTGCATCATTCAAAAAGTGGGTAACGGTGTTTTATAATGGAATTGAATCTAGCGTCATCCAAAACGGGTACTTAACTGACTTTTTCAAGGTCGAAAGGGACTGCAGACAGGGAGACCCATTATCGTCGTACATCTTCATAATCTGCGTAGAAATTCTTAATAAAAAAATTCATTCGAACAAAATCATCAAAGGTATTAAAATAAATGGAATAGAACATCTTCTTCACAATTTGCTGATGATACCTCAATCATTCTGGACGGTTCAACACAGTCTCTGAATGAAACACTAGATGAACTTACAAAATTCGCAGATATATCAGGTTTAAACATAAATTTTGAAAAAACTCATGTCATATGGATAGGTTCCAAAAAATATAGCTCAGCTTCAATAAAAACTAAATTCAAACTAGTCTGGGGAAAATATGACTTCAAACTATTGGGTGTCCATTTTAACGTCGATCTTGACAAAATGGTGAAAAGTAACTTTGATGAAAAATTAATTTCAGTGAAAAATATGATAACTTTCTGGAAGAGAAGATATCTTACGCCAATAGGAAAAATTGCAGTAATTAAAATGGAAAAGTAGTAAAGTCAAGCAGGCAAAGCCACATGCAAGACGCAACCACCACCAAAACACCGATAGACAGCATGACACACACACACACACACACAACCACACACCAAATCGCACACGCACACACACACACGAAATGAACACAGAAAACACCAAAAGACACACAAGAAACAGGGACAAACGTTCCACAACATGAACAAACCACAAGCACAAAGACGCAAGGCAAACAAAAGGAAGGGTGACAAAGAGAGTACCGCCTTGGCACGGTCAGCAGCAAAAACACCACTGGGGGTTTAAACCGGTTTACGGACGTCCTAACCTCACACTTCTCTCAAAGTCACCCTAGCTTTACAAATATTGTAAATAAAGGTATCCCCGCTGGACTTACCCACAACATAGACGACGGTGAACACAGGACAACATGTAAAACATAGCATAATAACTGTGACAATCCGTCAAATATGTACTCAATGACTTTGCTGAAGTCAGAGCACCTGCAGGTAAGCCGTTAAGGGCACGACAGGGAAAAAATAATACATGAGTCTGGTAAGCTCCTCCTGTATCCAAGTTTAAGAGTATACCATCATAGAGTACTACCCTCGGCCTGTCATCGCGCAAGCAAAGAGGGAAGCGTAGCTACCGACTGTAAAAGGGTCGATAACCAAACATGCAGTGTGTTGCAATATAATAGGATCATAACCTTTCTTTTTAAATTTTTTAATGCGTTTTATAAACAAATCATGAAAATGGATATGACCCCGAATTTTCCTAAGTTTGTAGATAACATCCCCATAAAATTCTGGTTGAGAAATGCCTTGTCGCAGTAACGTCCGTAGATTGCAATTATATTTACTAATGAGAGGTAAATTTCGATAATAAAATTTAGAAAAGGTTTTCCGAAGTTTGTGATATCTGTAACCTTGCTTAAGAAGTTTATCAGTTATAACTAAATTACGTCTGTTAAAATCTTCAAGCAAAGAACAGGCTCGGGCAAACCTAATAAGTTGAGAAATATACCATAAGATGTAGAACGTGGCACATCCCCATCTAGAAAAGGATAATTAACAATTTTAAAATTAAAATCTTCTCTTTTATCGTATACTTTGGACGAAACTTTATCATTTGTAATTGAAAGATTCAAATCTAAAAATGAAGCATTAATGTCAGATTGATTAGCTTTGTTTAAAGACAGTTCTTTTGGGTAGATTGAAGACACCATAGTATCAAAATAAGGATTATCTAAATTCAAAATATCGTCTAAATACCTTGAAGTTTTATTAAAAGCATTAACAATATCGGTCTGTGTATCAGGTTTTAAGCTAAGCATAAAATCCCTCTCGTAGCAATACAAAAACAAGTCTGCAACAAGAGGGGCACAATTTGTACCCATGGGTATACCAACAACTTGACGATATATGGTATCTCCATAACGCACAAATATATTATCTAAAAGAAAGGTAAGAGATCTACAAACATCAAGGCAAGTCCACATTGTGTAATGTTCAACTTCTGAATTCGAAAAGAATGAACGTTGAACATTACAAGCAATGAACATTTTGTTTTCTCTGGCAAAGGTTTTTTCTATTAATTTAATAAGTCTATCCTTTATAAGATGGTGAGGTAGAGTAGTATAGAGTGTAGAGAAATCATAAGAGCTCAGTAAAGAAATGTTATACTGTTCATTTTCAAGTTTTGTTAAAACATCATTTGAATTTTTTATGGACCAAAAAACATTAATACCAGAATTTTCATATATTTTATCACAGTAGCGTTTAACATGTTCTTTGATCGTAGTAAGACAGGACGTCAAAAGTATAGATAATTTAGTAGTGGTACAACAGCTAGAGTTGGCAATAAAACGCGACTTATAAGGGTTTTTATGTAGTTTCGGAATCCAGTACAAAGTAGAAAGTTTATGTTGTTTTATGTTAGGACCAGACTTAAAATCATTGCACATTTTTACATGTTCCGAGACTATATCTTTTTCAGGTGTTTGAACTGTTATATAAGTTTTTGAATCAGTTAGCTCCTTCTTTAAAACATCAACATAATACAATCTTCAAATAATGATTACATTGTTTGATGCCTTGTCAGCAGGAACAAGAACATAATCTGAATGAAAATTAGAAATGTTTTTCTTCAAGTAGCAAAATGTAACTCTAGGTCGAGGTGGTAAAAGATGGTTATTTGATTTGTAAAAAGTTATTCGTGTATCAATAATATCGAAAATACATTTCTTCCAATCCGAAAGGGCATTAACATCAGCATGTTCTCGTCGACACCATTTGATGCAGAATTCTTGAATAGCTTCCGCAATATGAGTTCGACAAGCGTCAAAATCAATAAGGGAAGGTAATCTATATTTAGGTCCTTTAGTTAGGAGGGTCCTGAGACGTTTATCCTTAATGATATCAAAATTACCAGTAATGACATGACCAACTGGTTTATAGCAAAAGCTAGAAATGCTACAATCTCAAGAAATAGGGGTATTAACATCAATATTTAAGTCAGAGACAATTTTATTGTAGTTCAAAATAACATTTCTAATAGGTTTATTATATTTATAACAGATGATAGGTGATTCAGAGTTGATGAAATATTTGGGAATAGCCTCGATTACATTCTTATCACGAAATATACTTTGAATATCAATAAAATCGATACCTTTATTTAGGAACTGAAGTTTCAGAAAATGTCTTTTATGTTCAGATTCTTTATCAATACGTGGACGAAGAACATGCTGTGTGTAACTTTGTATAAGTGAGGCAGTATTAATTAACGGATCTGTACGCATATAGATTTTATCAGCCTCTTCGTCTATTGACTTAAGACAGGAAAAGGGTAAAGACGATAAACAAGATAACATAGAATGTTTACCAGTTTGTTTTAGAATAGTATGTAAATCATGAATAGACATATTACGACGTAATTTACGCTTAATATTACCATTTCTACGTCTGCCATGTGATCTACTTTTACGTTTTCGAATACCCTGTTCTTATCAATATTCACCCAGTTTTTCATTAGCTTGCCTAATCCGAGTAAACAATTTATAAATCAGTTAAACAAATTGCTATACGAGTTTCTTTGGCAGGGACCCGCAAAAATATGGAAAGATGTACTTGTTAACGATTATGAAAACGGTGGTTTAAGAATGGTTAACATACAATGCTTCATTCAAAGTCTAAAATGTACATGGATTCGTAGAATAATAACATCTAATGCACAATGGACAACTTTAATAGACCATACTGTAAACAGAAATAGATTGATAACAGGTGGGAAACATTATCCAGAAATAGCAGCTGAGAAAACGAAAAACATGTTTTGGAGAGACGTCTTAACATCATACTCACAATTTATTTCGACAATAACGGTAAGCAATTGCACAGAACAGCTCAAATGTCCTCTCTTTAACAATCACAAACTTCTGATTGGGGGAAAAAGTTTCTTTATAAAAAGATGGTTTGATAAAGGGGTTCGATTTATAAATGATCTTTATTTGAAAGGCAAGCAACTATCACAGCAAGATTTTGAAACACTATATAATATTAAAGTTAACCCCCTACACTTTTTAGGAATCACAAGAGTTATAACTCTAAGTATGCGAAGTTTTATTGGAAATGACCAGCAAACGAATGAAATAGCCACACCATTTATTCCTCATTTGATAGATCCAATCATTACATCAAGATCTGGAAGTAGAATCTTCTATGATAATCTAAACAAAAGTGCACATGAACCCACAAGTAAATTAAAATGGGACGCCCAATATAGTTTTACAGGTAAACAATGGAGTCAATTTTACAACTTACCGTTTAAAATAACGCGCGACACCACATTGCAATGGTTACAAGTAAGGATTTTACACCGGATTTTACCATTAAACAAATATCTACATACATTAAAGTTGAAAGATACTCGTTTGTGCAGCTTTTGCAATAATGACGATGAAACAATCTCTCATATATTCTATAAATGCTTTAAAACAAAATCTTTCATTAAACATGTTGAGGAAATAATTTCGAAAGGAGGAAAAAATGTACGTTTCAATGAAACGTCGGTCCTCTTCGGGACAGACTGTGATAAAATTAACATCCTAGCAATGTGTCTTAAGCAATATATATATAGAACCAGACTACTTAAACAGGATATGAACCTAATATCATTTAAAAGATACCTCAAATTTACGATAGACACTAGTATATTCATAGCAAATACTAAAGGAACAGTTGATAAATTTGAACAGGAATATGAACTGATCAACATAATATATGAAAATGCATGAGATATAAAAAGAAACTCCACGACTTCAATCTAACTTACAAACATTTCTCACCACATTTTCCATTTCGGTAAATTTACGGTTAACCGTATTAAGGCATGTCTTTCTCCATTTTTTTATGTTCTTTATGCGCTCGCCAATTGTACTATATAATTCAATGCTAAACTAAGAAACTAACGCATTATTTTCCCTAAAGAGTGTCCTCTCCTCTGGTTAAAATCCATGACTAATATTCCGCTAACAAACTAATGCTAATAGTAGCATCCAGGTAAAAAAAGGGCAATAACTCTGAAAAAATAAAAACAATTATTTTCCCCTAAAATGGCCCCCGGAAAAACAATTAGCTTAGTCATGAAAACAATTAAAGGTCAAGGTCACAGGAAAAACCCCAAAAAGAACAAAAGAATAAACAGAAACTTCCAGAACAAAAAGAACAAAAGAAAAGAACAAAAGAATACAACAAAAGAATATAACAAAGGAAATCTCTCGACCAATCAAAACACAGCATTAAAAATACCTCTGGCAAACCAACCAATCAGAACGAAGAATATAAAAAACAACAACAACAACAAACATCACGCCACATCACAAGTCGGAAAACATAAAAACAATCAACAGTGGATAAGTAATTCTTAAAACAAGATTAACAGCAGTGTACCACAACCAGTCAGCATTCAAAAGGGGGATTAAAAGGACAACAGTGATAAAACAAAACAACTGTGAACACAAGGATTTAACAGAAGAAAAGGAAAAACAGAAAAACAAAAACTGAAATCCGGATCACAGAAGTACAAACACAGTAAGTACAATCATGTCTTCACCAGCACAAACAGAAAGCTTAGGATCAATGGGATCGGCCGCCGCAACGGTCAATCCCAAGGCTGAAACAATACACAAGCAAGCTTCACCATCAACATACACAAAAACATTCAGCAAAACCTTCTGGCACTATGTCTCCAACAACATGGACAGAGACGGTGCCGGAATATACATAGACGACTCGGGAAAAAGTTCAATAACGCTAGACTTCGGGGCCCAATACGTTCCGTACGACACGTGCAGAACGTCAATGACCCCCAGGGACTGGTACGAATGCTGGAACAACGCCAGTACCTTCAGAATAAAAAGTCACAAATGCGTCATCTCAGACTACCAGCCCTTCCAAGAATCCCTAAAAGCAGCCAGGTCTAGTAAGTTCTCAATTCGTACAACAACCAGGCCTTCTCATCATGGCAGACGAGGCGAGATACTTTGGGCTCTCATCAGTAAGGCCGAGAATAATAAACGACAGTCTTTACGACGTAAACAACAAATTAAAAAGACCCATGCCCACATCCCAAGAGGAAGGCATGCTCAAAAGATGCACAATAGACTTGGGTCCGGAGTTCCTCCACTCCTGTGGAGACAATCTAGACCCAGCCCAAGTGCAATACGACAAATTCACTGAAATAAACGGCATGCTGGGAATCCAGAGAATAGTACCAGGTAATTCATTCTCATACGAAAGCAAGTACCACAGTTCAGAAGACAGATGGTATGCCATAGGCAACCTCAACACTACAGAACTACTGGACGTAGCCTTTCCAAACACATTCAGACAAAGGGGCTGCCCCACAGACACAGGTTACATAGAGGCCAACATGGCCACCCTGGTCAACAAAAACTTTCCAGACCAAACCAAAATGCTCTTACTAAAAATCGAAGACTACCATGCAGAGACAGGCCAAATAAAATAGTAGCAAAGATAAAGATCACGTACTTCTGTGAACTAGAGTTCAAGACAGTACCAAACCTAGGCTTCAACATATTGCAATTCAACGGCCGCTCGCAGCAGCTAGACAAACAAGACGACTGGGACAGAGTAAAAATACCATCGGCACACATGAACTTCAACTGACCCAGACTAATGACAATGCCTTACGTGGGCATGGCATACAAACACGACACACACACACACACTAGACGTAGACAGGGAACGAAATGCACGCAAACCTCCACCAAAAACAAGAAAACAACTCGCAAAGGCAATAGACGACTCCATGAAAGGACACTTCGACCACAGCACAGAACCGATGAACGACACACCCACAAGCATCACTCCAGTAGGAGAAACCACACCGATAAACATACAGTACAAACGCAAAACCATCACAGACGAACCCACATGCACAGAGAAAAAACACAAAAAACTAAAGCTGGAAAATGGTTTCATTACAGATCAGAACGACGAGAAGATCCTTCCAGTCAGACTGATCGTTGACGCCAACACCCTAGTTCCGAACACACTGCTCAAATCATCCTCAGAGGTGGTCGCAACAGAGGACAACACAGAGTCGCAGAACAAGAATCTCGACCTCACAGTCGATCCGTCAGGGGTTTGGTCAGAGTTCACTACACCAGCCAAATGAACCTCACCATGGCACTGACGCACGAAATGAAATACGCAGACATGCTCGAAGAGGAACTCTCTCAAATGGACACTATAGTAGAACAGAAAAACATGACGATCAACGGCCTACTCGGCCAGCTCCAGAAACAAGACAGAGACATTGAAGACTTAAAACAAAAATCCAGAACATTCCAACAGCTCCTACAGGAACAGACCGAACTCAACATGACAAATACTTACCGTACAAAGGAACTCAAAAACGCCACAATGAACGGCTTCGAAGCCTGCGACGAAAACTTCGACATAGTCATGAAGGACACCAGCAACAAGATTACGAACATGGCAGACTCTCTCGACGGATCCATCGACCAGATATACACCGAACTTAAATCAGACATATCCAACATCCAGCAGGACAACAGAGAGAAGTCGTTCCTGCAGAAGATGATAGACTACGACAAGCAACAGCTCCGCATGAAGCGGCGCAAAGAACGAGAACAAGACATGCACCACAGTCACTTCTCCAAGAAATACCGAAAAGACATAGACTCCGACTCCTCTTCGGACGAGTCCTCCACTCAAACGGACGACACCGTCCTCTCCTTCGTGAATCCGGGATACAGACAGGACTACATACCTCCGGAGCCCTGCACCTAACACAGGCTCCTTGCACATAGACTAACACGAGAAATGTTTTTAAACAATAATACACATTTTAAACTCACCTCTGTGTACTCTTCCATCCGATTCCTGCATCCAGGCAACAGCATCTTCCAGGGGAGGTAACTCTTGAAATATATAGTACTATCCGCATATAAATCATCATATCCTTTACCCCCCCCCCCCCTCCTGACTAATGTAGGTGACTACTTGCATTAGCATTAGTTTATTAGTCATATATTAGCACCATACGACTAACCAGATGAGAGGACACTCTTAGGGGAATTGTTGCGTTAGTTCCTTAGTTATATGCGGTTATTACCGGAACTATCATGCATACGAAGACCAACGACAGTGTAGATCCACATCTTGCAACTGTGCAGATCCACATCGGTCCAACGTGCAAACAGTGCAGACGTAGATCATTCTCTTTAGCCCAGTGCGCCTGGACTAATACTCTTCCATGCATGAGTTATCTCCCTTGCTAATTCCTCTGGCAGTCATACCATCCCTTAGCGTTAGTTTATTAGCTTTAAACAAAGAACAATCAACGACTGTCCTTTGTTTACACTAATACGACTACAACCCTCGTACTGTCTATTAGTCTTAGTTTATTAGCATTGACGACTAATACGACTATAACCCTCGTACTATGTATTAGTGTTAGTTTATTAGCATTACCTTTTAGAGAGATGAGAGGACACTCTTTCAGGGAGACTTAGTCATGGGAAAGGCATGTTATTCTCTTTTAGGAGACGATCTACCCTTCTATATTCCTACCACTAATAGGGGAGCGCTCCCCTATTAGTGGTAGGAATATAGAAGGGTAGATCGTCTCCTAAAAGAGAATAACATGCCTTTCCCATGACTAAGTCTCCCTGAAAGAGTGTCCTCTCATCTCTCTAAAAGGTATTGCTAATAAACTAACACTAATACATAGTACGAGGGTTATAGTCGTATTAGTCGTCAATGCTAATAAACTAAGACTAATAGACAGTACGAGGGTTGTAGTAGTATTAGTGTAAACAAAGGACAGTCGTAGATTGTTCTTTGTTTAAAGCTAATAAACTAACGCTAAGGGACGGTATGACTGCCAGAGGAATTAGCAAGGGAGATAACTCATGCATGGAAGAGTATTAGTCCAGGCGCACTGGGCTAAAGAGAATGATCTACGTCTGCACTGTTTGCACGTTGGACCGATTTGGATCTGCACTGTTGCAAGATGTGGATCTACACTGTCGTTGGTCTTCGTATGCATGATAGTTCCGGTAATAACCGCATATAAACTAAGGAACTAACGCAACAATTCCCCTAAGAGTGTCCTCTCATCTGGTTAGTCGTATGGTGCTAATATATGACTAATAAACTAATGCTAATGCAAGTAGTCACCTACATTAGTCAGGAGGGGGGTAAAGGATATGATGATTTATATGCGGATAGTACTACATGTATATATTTCAAGAGTTACCTCCCCTGGAAGATGCTGTTGCCTGGATGCAGGAATAAACTAATGCTAATGCAAGTAGTCACCTACATTAGTCAGGAGGGGGGTAAAGGATATGATGATTTATATGCGGATAGTACTACATGTATATATTTCAAGAGTTACCTCCCCTGGAAGATGCTGTTGCCTGGATGCAGGAATCGGATGGAAGAGTACACAGAGGTGAGTTTAAAATGTGTTTTATTGTTTAAAAACATTTCTCGTGTTAGTCTATGTGCAAGGAGCCTGTGTTAGGTGCAGGGCTCCGGAGGTATGTAGTCCTGTCTGTATCCCGGATTCACGAAGGAGAGGACGGTGTCGTCCGTTTGAGTGGAGGACTCGTCCGAAGAGGAGTCGGAGTCTATGTCTTTTCGGTATTTCTTGGAGATGTGACTGTGGTGCATGTCTTGTTCTCGTTCTTTGCGCCGCTTCATGCGGAGCTGTTGCTTGTCGTAGTCTATCATCTTCTGCAGGAACGACTTCTCTCTGTTGTCCTGCTGGATGTTGGATATGTCTGATTTAAGTTCGGTGTATATCTGGTCGATGGATCCGTCGAGAGAGTCTGCCATGTTCGTAATCTTGTTGCTGGTGTCCTTCATGACTATGTCGAAGTTTTCGTCGCAGGCTTCGAAGCCGTTCATTGTGGCGTTTTTGAGTTCCTTTGTACGGTAAGTATTTGTCATGTTGAGTTCGGTCTGTTCCTGTAGGAGCTGTTGGAGTGTTCTGGATTTTTGTTTTAAGTCTTCAATGTCTCTGTCTTGTTTCTGGAGCTGGCCGAGTAGGCCGTTGATCGTCATGTTTTTCTGTTCTACTATAGTGTCCATTTGAGAGAGTTCCTCTTCGAGCATGTCTGCGTATTTCATTTCGTGCGTCAGTGCCATAGTGAGGTTCATTTGGCTGGTGTAGTGCACTCTGACCAAACCCCTGAAGGATCGACTGTGAGGTCGAGGTTCTTGTTCTGCGACTCTGCGTTGTCCTCTGTTGCGACCACTTCTGAGGATGATTTGAGCAGTGTGTTCGGAACTAGGGTGTTGGCGTCAAAGATCAGTCTGACTGGAAGGATCTTCTCGTCGTTCTGATCTGTAATGAAACCATTTTCCAGCTTTAGTTTTTTGTGTTTTTTCTCTGTGCATGTGGGTTCGTCTGTGATGGTTTTGCGTTTGTACTGTATGTTTATCGGTGTGGTTTCTCCTACTGGAGTGATGCTTGTGGGTGTGTCGTTCATCGGTTCTGTGCTGTGGTCGAAGTGTCCTTTCATGGAGTCGTCTATTGCCTTTGCGAGTTGTTTTCTTGTTTTTGGTGGAGGTTTGCGTGCATTTCGTTCCCTGTCTACGTCTAGTGTGTGTGTGTCGTGTTTGTATGCCATGCCCACGTAAGGCATTGTCATTAGTCTGGGTCTGTTGAAGTTCATGTGTGCCGATGGTATTTTTACTCTGTCCCAGTCGTCTTGTTTGTCTAGCTGCTGCGAGCGGCCGTTGAATTGCAATATGTTGAAGCCTAGGTTTGGTACTGTCTTGAACTCTAGTTCACAGAAGTACGTGATCTTTATCTTTGCTACTATTTTTATTTGGCCTGTCTCTGCATGGTAGTCTTCGATTTTTAGTAAGAGCATTTTGGTTTGGTCTGGAAAGTTTTTGTTGACCAGGGTGGCCATGTTGGCCTCTATGTAACCTGTGTCTGTGGGGCAGCCCCTTTGTCTGAATGTGTTTGGAAAGGCTACGTCCAGTAGTTCTGTAGTGTTGAGGTTGCCTATGGCATACCATCTGTCTTCTGAACTGTGGTACTTGCTTTCGTATGAGAATGAATTACCTGGTACTATTCTCTGGATTCCCAGCATGCCGATTATTTCAGTGAATTTGTCGTATTGCACTTGGGCTGGGTCTAGATTGTCTCCACAGGAGTGGAGGAACTCCGGACCCAAGTCTATTGTGCATCTTTTGAGCATGCCCTCCTCTTGGGATGTGGGCATGGGTCTTTTTAATTTGTTGTTTACGTCGTAGAGCCCAAAGTATCTCGCCTCGTCTGTCATGATGAGAAGGCCTGGTTGTTGTACGAATTGAGAACTTACTAGACCTGGCTGTGTGCTTTTTAGGGATTCTTGGAAGGGCTGGTAGTCTGAGATGACGCATTTGTGACTTTTTATTCTGAAGGCACTGGCGTTGTTCCAGCATTCGTACCAGTCCCTTGGGGTCATTGACGTTCTGCACGTGTCGTACGGAACGTATTGGGCCCCGAAGTCTAGCGTTATTGAACTTTTTCCCGAGTCGTCTATGTATATTCCGGCACCGTCTCTGTCCATGTTGTTGGAGACATAGTGCCAGAAGGTTTTGCTGAATGTTTTTGTGTATGTTGATGTTGAAGCTTGCTTGTGTATTGTTTCAGCCTTGGGATTGACCGTTGCGGCGGCCGATCCCATTGATCCTAAGCTTTCTGTTTGTGCTGGTGAAGACATGATTGTACTTACTGTGTTTGTACTTCTGTGATCCGGATTTCAGTTTTTGTTTTTCTGTTTTTCCTTTTCTTCTGTTAAATCCTTGTGTTCACAGTTGTTTTGTTTTATCACTGTTGTCCTTTTAATCCTCCTTTTGAATGCTGACTGGTTGTGGTGCACTGCTGTTAATCTTGTTTTAAGAATTACTTATCCACTGTTGATTGTTTTTATGTTTTCCGACTTGTGATGTGGCGTGATGTTTGTTGTTGTTGTTGTTTTTTATATTCTTCGTTCTGATTGGTTGGTTTGCCAGAGGTATTTGTAATGCTGTTTTTTGATTGGTCGAGAGATTTCCTTTGTTATATTCTTTTGTTGTATTCTTTTGTTCTTTTCTTTTGTTCTTTTTGTTCTGGAAGTTTCTGTTTATTCTTTTGTTCTTTTTGGGGGTTTTCCTGTGACCTTGACTTTTAATTGTTTTCATGACTAAGCTAATTGTTTTTCCGGGGGCCATTTTAGGGGAAAATAATTGTTTTTATTTTTTCAGAGTTATTGCCCTTTTTTACCTGGATGCCTCTTTTAGCGTTAGTTTGTTAGCGGAATATTAGTCATGGATTTTAACCAGAGGAGAGGACACTCTTTAGGGAAAATAATGCGTTAGTTTCTTAGTTTAGCATTTAATTATATAGTACAATTAGGCGAGCGCTCGCCAATTGTACTATATAATTCAATGCTAAACTAAGAAACTAACGCATTATTTTCCCTAAAGAGTGTCCTCTCCTCTGGTTAAAATCCATGACTAATATTCCGCTAACAAACTAATGCTAATAGTAGCATCCAGGTAAAAAAAAGGGCAATAACTCTGAAAAAATAAAAACAATTATTTTCCCCTAAAATGGTCCCCGGAAAAACAATTAGCTTAGTCATGAAAACAATTAAAGGTCAAGGTCACAGGAAAAACCCCAAAAAGAACAAAAGAATAAACAGAAACTTCCAGAACAAAAAGAACAAAAGAAAAGAACAAAAGAATACAACAAAATAATATAACAAAGGAAATCTCTCGACCAATCAAAACACAGCATTAAAAATACCTCTGGCAAACCAACCAATCAGAACGAAGAATATAAAAAACAACAACAACAACAAACATCACGCCACATCACAAGTCGGAAAACATAAAAACAATCAACAGTGGATAAGTAATTCTTAAAACAAGATTAACAGCAGTGCACCACAATCAGTCAGCATTCAAAAGGAGGATTAAAAGGACAACAGTGATAAAACAAAACAACTGTGAACACAAGGATTTAACAGAAGAAAAGGAAAAACAGAAAAACAAAAACTGAAATCCGGATCACAGAAGTACAAACACAGTAAGTACAATCATGTCTTCACCAGCACAAACAGAAAGCTTAGGATCAATGGGATCGGCCGCCGCAACGGTCAATCCCAAGGCTGAAACAATACACAAGCAAGCTTCAACATCAACATACACAAAAACATTCAGCAAAACCTTCTGGCACTATGTCTCCAACAACATGGACAGAGACGGTGCCGGAATATACATAGACGACTCGGGAAAAAGTTCAATAACGCTAGACTTCGGGGCCCAATACGTTCCGTACGACACGTGCAGAACGTCAATGACCCCCAGGGACTGGTACGAATGCTGGAACAACGCCAGTGCCTTCAGAATAAAAAGTCACAAATGCGTCATCTCAGACTACCAGCCCTTCCAAGAATCCCTAAAAGGCACACAGCCAGGTCTAGTAAGTTCTCAATTCGTACAACAACCAGGCCTTCTCATCATGACAGACGAGGCGAGATACTTTGGGCTCTCATCAGTAAGGCCGAGAATAATAAACGACAGTCTTTACGACGTTAAACAACAAATTAAAAAGACCCATGCCCACATCCCAAGAGGAGGGCATGCTCAAAAGATGCACAATAGACTTGGGTCCGGAGTTCCTCCACTCCTGTGGAGACAATCTAGACCCAGCCCAAGTGCAATACGACAAATTCACTGAAATAATCGGCATGCTGGGAATCCAGAGAATAGTACCAGGTAATTCATTCTCATACGAAAGCAAGTACCACAGTTCAGAAGACAGATGGTATGCCATAGGCAACCTCAACACTACAGAACTACTGGACGTAGCCTTTCCAAACACATTCAGACAAAGGGGCTGCCCCACAGACACAGGTTACATAGAGGCCAACATGGCCACCCTGGTCAACAAAAACTTTCCAGACCAAACCAAAATGCTCTTACTAAAAATCGAAGACTACCATGCAGAGACAGGCCAAATAAAAATAGTAGCAAAGATAAAGATCACGTACTTCTGTGAACTAGAGTTCAAGACAGTACCAAACCTAGGCTTCAACATATTGCAATTCAACGGCCGCTCGCAGCAGCTAGACAAACAAGACGACTGGGACAGAGTAAAAAATACCATCGGCACACATGAACTTCAACAGACCCAGACTAATGACAATGCCTTACGTGGGCATGGCATACAAACACGACACACACACACTAGACGTAGACAGGGAACGAAATGCACGCAAACCTCCACCAAAAACAAGAAAACAACTCGCAAAGGCAATAGACGACTCCATGAAAGGACACTTCGACCACAGCACAGAACCAATGAACGACACACCCACAAGCATCACTCCAGTAGGAGAAACCACACCGATAAACATACAGTACAAACGCAAAACCATCACAGACGAACCCACATGCACAGAGAAAAAACACAAAAAACTAAAGCTGGAAAATGGCTTCATTACAGATCAGAACGACGAGAAGATCCTTCCAGTCAGACTGATCGTTGACGCCAACACCCTAGTTCCGAACACACTGCTCAAATCATCCTCAGAAGTGGTCGCAACAGAGGACAACGCAGAGTCGCAGAACAAGAACCTCGACCTCACAGTCGATCCGTCAGGGGTTTGGTCAGAGTTCACTACACCAGCCAAATGAACCTCACCATGGCACTGACGCACGAAATGAAATACGCAGACATGCTCGAAGAGGAACTCTCTCAAATGGACACTATAGTAGAACAGAAAAACATGACGATCAACGGCCTACTCGGCCAGCTCCAGAAACAAGACAGAGACATTGAAGACTTAAAACAAAAATCCAGAACACTCCAACAGCTCCTACAGGAACAGACCGAACTCAACATGACAAATACTTACCGTACAAAGGAACTCAAAAACGCCACAATGAACGGCTTCGAAGCCTGCGACGAAAACTTCGACATAGTCATGAAGGACACCAGCAACAAGATTACGAACATGGCAGACTCTCTCGACGGATCCATCGACCAGATATACACCGAACTTAAATCAGACATATCCAACATCCAGCAGGACAACAGAGAGAAGTCGTTCCTGCAGAAGATGATAGACTACGACAAGCAACAGCTCCGCATGAAGCGGCGCAAAGAACGAGAACAAGACATGCACCACAGTCACATCTCCAAGAAATACCGAAAAGACATAGACTCCGACTCCTCTTCGGACGAGTCCTCCACTCAAACGGACGACACCGTCCTCTCCTTCGTGAATCCGGGATACAGACAGGACTACATACCTCCGGAGCCCTGCACCTAACACAGGCTCCTTGCACATAGACTAACACGAGAAATGTTTTTAAACAATAAAACACATTTTAAACTCACCTCTGTGTACTCTTCCATCCGATTCCTGCATCCAGGCAACAGCATCTTCCAGGGGAGGTAACTCTTGAAATATATAGTACTATCCGCATATAAATCATCATATCCTTTACCCCCCCCCCCCTCCTGACTAATGTAGGTGACTACTTGCATTAGCATTAGTTTATTAGTCATATATTAGCACCATACGACTAACCAGATGAGAGGACACTCTTAGGGGAATTGTTGCGTTAGTTCCTTAGTTATATGCGGTTATTACCGGAACTATCATGCATACGAAGACCAACGACAGTGTAGATCCACATCTTGCAACTGTGCAGATCCACATCGGTCCAACGTGCAAACAGTGCAGACGTAGATCATTCTCTTTAGCCCAGTGCGCCTGGACTAATACTCTTCCATGCATGAGTTATCTCCCTTGCTAATTCCTCTGGCAGTCATACCATCCCTTAGCGTTAGTTTATTAGCTTTAAACAAAGAACAATCTACGACTGTCCTTTGTTTACACTAATACGACTACAACCCTCGTACTGTCTATTAGTCTTAGTTTATTAGCATTGACGACTAATACGACTATAACCCTCGTACTATGTATTAGTGTTAGTTTATTAGCATTACCTTTTAGAGAGATGAGAGGACACTCTTTCAGGGAGACTTAGTCTTTGTTCTAGAGGAAATGTGTTCAATCAATGGTATTAAGGCATATATTATCATATTATAATACATATACCCTTGCATTGGAAATATCATTCGAAAGAATACTATTATGTGTAATACTATGCAAAAAGTGTAAGGTGTAGAGCAGGATGGTTCCCCGACCTGCATATACCTATTACGGGGAAAATAAAATTATTGAACACAAAAAAAAAAAAAAAAAAAAAAAAGATAGCAATATTGCAGAAAGCTCCTGCAGGAAATTTCTGCATAATTTTGTCATGCATAAGCTAACAAATGGTTTAATCCAGAATTTTACTTCTTTTGCGCTGTCGTATTAGCACGACTTCATTCTCAGTGTTCGTTATTAGTTTTGAAAATTGAATACTTACTGCTTAAGCCGGTGCTAGGGGGCGTGAGTAGTGTTGCACTTTTAATTACTACTCATGAACAGACTCAATAAAACCGAATTTTCTCCTTTTGCATTTTTACTTTTGCTTTCAAAGGATCACCCATTTTCAGAATATATTTACTGTAAGAAGTCGTGTTTCTCGTTGTCTCAACAGTATCCAAACTGTGTGACACTCTAGTCGTGTTTTATAACGCTGCTGAAGTAGACTCCACTTGAAATCAGACGATGATGTTATCAAGATGGAGTGTATTTGGCAGCAGAAATGGTCAAGACACGCAGTATACAGTAGAACCTGCCCTAAGCGGCAATTTATTTATCCCTTTCCTCCATAAATACGCCTTTCTACGCCTCTTTAAAAGTCACTTGTTGAAACCATTATAATAAATAGAGCATTTGCTCCTATAGGAGCAAATGCTCTATTTATAACAATGGTTTCAAAATTTTCCTTTTCTCTAGTTAATACTCTTTTTCGGTAGATTTATTAAAAGTGGCTGCATCTAAAAAATAGCCTATGAGGGAATGGGTTATTTAACATAGGATTCTTAAAAACGTGATGGTTGCCTAAGGCAGTGCAATAGAAATGCAGAAAGCTCATGTAGGATACTTGACCTGCATTAAGCTACCACCTGCCTTATAGAACCATAATTAGACATAGTTGATGGCCACTTAAGACAGGTTCTACTGTAAGCAGTATAGCGACTGACCTTTCTACACAAAATAGAGACATGACACTCTCCTTTCCAAAGCAAGAAACATCCGAACGATTTACTGGTTCCCAATTATGTTTTTGATATTTTATTATCAATAATATAATTTAGATGGAAATTTAAGGCAGTATTTATGAAATCAAATCAATCAGTTATACTATTTATTGAAATCAAACACGCGAGACCGTTTTTCACTGAATTTGTGTTTTTCTGTAGAATTGCATCAGATAATGAATATAAAACTTCTCCATAAAGGTCATCTCCAAACGGCAAATCTACTGCGCCCGACATCGTGTGTCAAATTAATCAGTACGCAAAAGCTGAAAATTCTGTCTGCACAAATGACGCGTCTGTACTTATGTCAAGCTTTTCTATTCTAGCACACAGCAAACTTGCCGTCCAGACAGGGTGGGACTGAACTTTATGTCCATTATCAGTCATATACAGTAGAATCTGTCTTCAGCGACCTTATTTTGACCGGACACAGGAATTTTAACCCTTCGCTTGCTATTCGCGTCAATATACCTACCTGTAAATAGTGAAGACCCAGATGAGACAGCTCCTGCAGGAGCTGTCTCATCAGGGTCTGCACTATTTACAAATTGATTGTGCAACCAGCACACTCCACAGCAGTGATTGCACAGCGAAATACTTGTACACAGTGAAGATATATGTAATTATACAACAGGGCATGGGTAAAGAAGGAGAAATGTATTTTAAAATTCAGCAAGCGAAGGGTTAAAATGCAGGCGGTTGCTCAACCCTTTCTTTCATGTAAACGCATTTTCACGCATTTGCAAACAGGGTAGATCCAGATCAGACGGGTCATATAGGAGCAGTCTCGCTAATACGACAATTCAAAACAAGTTTAAAGAGGAAGTCCCTACACTGATCGCATATTTTCAATAATATCATAAAACTTGGTATTTGTTATGCTCTATCATTATTATGAAGGTTCCCAATTTGAACTTATATCGAAAAATGCCCCTGTGATACAAATAAACCGATTTCATCAATACTGATAATTTCTGTTCTACAACACAATATTATCGGCCTTTTCCGTTAAATTCTTCCGCGTTTTGCCGATGATCACCCGATCCCTCCATTGTTTACGTAATAGCTTTCTCGGATCGCGAATAGGGCGAACAGTTACGAAACTAAAACCCAACCCGAATAAAACTGAAACATCGGGGAGTAAAACCGGGATCGGCGATATCAAACACATGGATGTTTTGTCATTATAAACGGTAATTGGATGGGGCTTTTTGCGATATACTACTTTTCAGCATATAAACAAATGAGTTTTGTACATTTTAAGTGTTTATGAAACGCGTCAAATGTAGGGACATCCCCTTTAAATCTGGAGTTTTGTGTCACCTGCCGAGCGGCAGTGTGTCACTTATGGATAATTTTTCCGTCGTCTGTCTGTCCGTCACACTTTCTTTTTTTGGCTGTCATTTCTAAACTAATCATTATATAGAGCTTTCAAATTTCACATGTGTCTTCCTCTCATTGAGGACCATTGATGTAACCAAGGTCCATCACTCTGCATGCAATACTTTTTGAGTTATTCCCCTTTGTTCTGATTTAGTCGCACTTTCTTTTTTTTGGCTGTCATTTCGAAACTTAACATTGTAGAGTAAAATGGAATGATGTCTGCTCAATATTTCGCAAACAGTTTCTACAAATTAAAGATTCTGAACTTCTTATAAGGGAACTGAAATTTTGCTATAACCCCAATGGGCACACAACTTATGGGAAATCCCAGTCTTTTGTTTTTCTTCCGTTGAACTGTCAAAGAAACACACAAAGCAATTTACTTTCTGTTTTGAACGGAGGTTAGTTTCATTTCGGACTACTTTCTGAGCAAACTACAGAGGTATATGTTATGTAACATACAAGAGTTCGGCTCATGAAATATGTCTAAATCTTATATAGAATATACGAAAATTCAGCTTTGTCTCAAATCGCTCCAAACTTTATTTTTTCGGCTTCAAATGTTACAAAACGTCAATTTAGGGAGATTTTAACTTATTTTCGACATACGTGTATTTCATGAGCCGAACTCCTGTGATGTAACCGGGTGTAAGAGAGTGAAGAAAATGGTTATTTGGGGTTTATAGTACAGGGCAAGGTCAACTCCAACAAATGGTCAAATAAGACAAAAGGAACCTTCTGAGGATTGTCAGTGTAGAACAGGATGGTATTTGCTGGGGCGATTGGATCTATACTGTTTGCTCTTATCAGGGTCTGCACTGTTTGTCATGTCACTTTTCTTTTTAACAATCCCTAAATATTTACGGTACGCTTGACCCGTTTGAATTTTGGAATAGTCCATTCGACAAATCAGCGTTGAAAGGTTGACACGCAACATCGGAATGTTGTGGTGACGTAAAATCATCTAAAATGTGTATAGGAGAGTCGTCGTCGTTGGAACCAGCTGCGGGTCGTGATTACGAATTTGTTCTCGAATGTACTCAAAACATATCCGTCACTCGTTCTTCAACAACTTGCCGAAGTTTTGGAACGTCAGAGGTCGCAGGATCTGCACTGTTTCTCACTCAAGATATATCTATATCAATTAATTCTTAAAACTCGATAAAAATCTACATCAGGTCCCGGGGTATAAAACATCACGGATGCGATTTCTGATCTTGCCAAAGGCCGAGTGTCCTTTCTCATACACCCTTCACTGTAATCCCATTATCTTTCAGCCAGGTGGGTAAACTTTAATCCTTTCCTTCATATAAACGCTTTTCCAAGCATTTGCAAACCATTTTCATTTGCAGACCCAGATCAGATGGCTCCTATTGGTTTTCTTTGAGCCATACACAGTAAACCCCATCTAAGCGACCACTTAAATGAATAAACAAAGATGCCTTTAAAAGCAGATAGTTGCTTAATGCAGGATGAAAGTAAAGCAGAGAGCTCCTGCAGGAACATTCTGCATAACTTTCACCCTGCATTAAACTACCGCCTACCTCTATGGCCCAGATTGATACCTATTTTGCATTCGATGGGGTTTTACAGTATCTGAACGTTTTATTGTTAACCCTTTCCCTGTTCTATATTTAGTCCAAATTTTAATACTAACTGAATATTCATAGACAAAATACCAAATGTAGTTATAATGAAATATGGAAGGTGGAACATTGTAGCCGTTTTGGAAACTTAATAAACAGATCTATCAAATTCCATTAGCAAACAGAGTAGACCCGGATCAGACTGATCCTAAAGGAGTCGTCTGCTCTGTTTGCAAATGAGTTTATATGAAGGAAACGCTTAAAGCTGGTACATGTATTCAATTAGTTTCTTGCTTCTCATTCATCAGTATTATGACTTCTTGAATAGGAAAATAGCCACTGCTTACATAATACAGTAGAACCCCTCTAATGCGACCACTTAATGAATAAACATGGATGTCTTCACGAGCAGGTGGTTGCTTAATGCAGGACAAAAGTAATGCAGAAAGCTCCTTAAGGAGCTTTCTGCATTACTTGTGTCCTGCATTAAGCTACCACCTGCATCTAGCACCCATAATTATACATATTTTAGGTGGTCGCATAAGCGGGGTTTTACTGTATATAGGTTACCTTGTAAATGCTGAACTTTTAACCTTTAGCCTGCTTTGGGCGGATGAGTAATAATCTATGCGAACAGTTTGGCTCCAGATGAGACGCCAAGTAACTCGGCGTCTCAGCAGGATCCAAACTGTTTGACGCCCTGATAGCATTTTTGTAGACTAATTGATTATTGGTAGAATTTTGAAAATGTAGTGGGTGAAAAGTTACGTAAATAATTTGCTCAGCAAGCCAAAGTGGAATGGCCCAACATAACTTTATACATGTACATGTAGTCTATTTAGTATGAAAGGCTTAAAAATTGCAAGAGGGCTTTAAATTACTGGAACCAGGATGGACCATTTTACTTTGAATATTCAGAATTTATACGATGTCGAGTAAAATTCTAAACATCAAACCTCTCTATGCTGAATTTTCAGAGTTGAATAGTTCAAGATTGTTTATTGGTAGAGTCCATAAAGTATGAAAGGGTAAAATTTGTGAGAAATGATAAACAGTGCAGACCCTGATCAGAGGATTCCTCTAGGAGCCCTCTGATCTGGGTCTCGATCTACTGTTCACAAATGCACTTGTTTCCCCCCATTCAACGGGTTAGTTCAACTATGCAAACCCCTCTAATGTGACCAGCAAAAACGGGCATAATTCTGGGTGGCAGAGGCAGGTGATAGCTTCATGCAGGACGAAAATTATGCAGAAAGCTCCTATAGAGCTTTCTGCATAACTTTCGACCTGCATTAACCCATTCCCTCATATTGACTCTATAAAAGTCACTTTGTGAAACCGTGGTGATAAATAGAGTAGTTGCTCCTATAGGAATCACAATGGTTTCAAACTACAAAATTCTAAAATTTTCCTTTTCTCTAGTTAATGCTCCTTTTCGGTAGATTTATTCGAAGTGGTAGGATCTGAAAATAGCCTATGAGGTAATGGGTTAAGCAACCACCTGCTTATAAAGATAGCTATGGTTATTTTTAAAGGGTTGCATTAGAGGGGTTTTACTGTATTTTGAAGGGGAAAAATACAAGAAAAATACAACACATAAATATATTACACAAATTGTATTATAAGTTTCAAGTATACAAAATTTCATTCCATCACTGCTTAAAATAAATAACAGGTACTTTCAATGTTTCTTAAACTGTATGTTTCACCTACTGTGATGTATGTGGTTTTATACCGGCATGTGTGGTTCACTGCTGAATATACAATAGAACTTGCCTAAAACAGTCATATACTGTAGAAGCCTTCTGATCAGGGTCTACTCTGTTTGCTTATAAAAATACATACAACTGATTCTACAGTTTCTGTCAAGGCCAAACATTCCTTGGAAAAATTTAACTAATGAAAGTTATGTTAATTAATATTCGTGATGTCATTATATCTTACATGAGCATTCAACAGAAAAAGTGTTAATGCAGGACAAAAGTAATGCAAAAAGCTCCCACAGGAGTCCTGCATTAACCTTTGTCCAGCATTAAGCTATCATCTGTCTAACAAACCCAGAATTAAACTCATCTTAACCCATTACTCCATAAATACGCACTTCTACATCTTTGCAAACAGAGTAGACCTAGATCAGACGGCTCCTGTAAGAGCCGTCTGATCAAAGTCTGCTCTATTTGCTCACAATATGATAAAGATTTGAATCTACAGTTTCTTCCATGGCCAAAATTTCCCGTGCCCAAGAGCTATAACAACAATGAATCTGTTATTCTTGATGCCATTATTTCTTTGATGAATATTCATGGAGTAAAGGGTTTAGAAGTCACTCCAGACATGTTCCAATGTCTCCATTGTGTCTCCTTTGATACTTTCTGGCTCTACATTCTTCATGTTAACCCTTTGTCTAGACTGTGAAGTGTATCCTGACAGGTAGTTGCAAACAGATTGGATCCAGATCATTATTTCAGCGTCTCAACAGGATCTCTCAAAGTTGAATTCGATTGGGAGTAAAAAATCGCAAATAACTAGTTTGAAGAGACAAGTGTTTTACAGTAGAATAAGAGTTCAAGTATCTAACTACAACTTGTACAGCTGAGCCTGTCTTAACCCTGGTTCCCTGTTCTGTATATAAGCCAAATTTCAATACCTGCTGAGTATTCATTAATAAAATAGTTATAGAGAAATATTGAAGGTGACCATTGTAGGCATTTAAGAAAGTAAAGAAACAGATCTATCAAATTATATTAGCAAACAGAGCAGACCCTGATCAAACTGCTCCTCTAGGAGCCGTCTGATCTGGGTCTACTCTGTTTGCAAATGCGTGAAAACACGCTTATATGAGGGTAAGGGTTAAGTAACCATTAATACTTTCCTTCTTATAAATGTGTTTTCACAACTTTGCAAACAGAATAGACCAAAATCAGACGGCTCCTATAGGAGCCATCTGATCTGGGTTTGCTCTGTTTGCTTATGAAATTATAATAGATCAGACTACAATTTCTACCAATATCAAAACATCCCATGTTCATATGCCATTAGAGAAATTCATAAAGATTCATGACGTCATTATTTTTTATAGGAATGTTCAACAGGAAAGGGTTAAAAAGACATCTAAATCTGGGTCTTTAAAACAGGTGGTAGCTTAATGTAGGTCAAAAGTAATGCAGAAAATTTCCTATTGGAGCTTTCTGCATTACTTTTGCCCTGCATTAAGCAATCAACTGATTTTTAAGATATGACTCCTATATCCAATAAATGAATAGTTGTTTTAAACAGGTTCTTCTGAACATAAAAGACTAGGCTGTGTCCATCCTGCATATATGCACACCCATATACACGAATAAACAAAGGAGTTGAAATGATCAAATGATGTTCGAGCCATGGAGAGAAAAATCTATGAAGTACAGTAGAACTTCTCTAAAGCAACCAAGTAAGTGAATGAATGAGTCGGGTTTAACGCCACCGCAACACTATATATAGGTTACAGGGCGTCGAGACAGGAAAAAAGTTACTAGACCCACATCTCGTAAATATTTACATCGAGATAAAATTCATTCATGTTTATACAGTTTTTAACTTGAAACAAGTTTGCAGAGCATGCAATAACCTGATAAAAATTCTAACAAAAAAATCATACTTGTGAAATATAAATATGTATGACATATCAGAATGCAAATGGATCAGTCACTCAATATTCTATTTAAAATCAACAACCCCATATTTAACATACATATCAATATACCTTCTCCATCCATCTTGCAACAATGGTATGCATCACAGACTCTACAGTAGAACCTCTCTTAAGTGGACATCAAAAAGATGCCTAATTATGGGTATGTAAGGCAGGTGGTAGCCTAATACAGGCCAGGGTTCATACAGAGATTTGATTGGAAAATTCAAGCACTTTTCAAGGACTAGATTTCACAATTCAAGCACTATTAGTGACACAATCTGTTTTGCCCAAACACTGAAAAAGCCCATTCAAAAGCATCCACAAGAACTAAATAGCTTAATTAAGTGCAAGAGTAATGCAGAAGATTCCTGCAGGTTCTTTCTTTATTACTTTTACACGTCAATAAGTAGTTCCATATCTGCAAATGTCGAAGATTCTACTATAGTATACTTGAATGATGATCCATAGGAAATCTATATTAACCAATAGTTCTGCATGGACAGTTTTCAAGGACATCTATGAAGATTTTCAATCACTTTTTAAGCACTTTTCAGGATTGGCCAAAATTTAAGCACTTTTCAAGCATTTATTTATGTTTTCAAGCACTTTTCAAGGCAAATCTGAATATCAAAAGCGTTTTAAAAGGCTGTGCGAACCCTGCAGGTCAAAAGTAATGCAGAAAGCTCCCATAGGAGTTTTCTGCATTACTTTTGCTCATCATTAAGCATGAACCACCTGCTTTTTTTAAGACTCCTATGTTCAACAAATGATTGCCAGGGCAAGACATGTTCTACTTTAGCTCCAATTGATGTAACTTTACAAGTTCTTTCAACATTAACCTTTTGAATGCAGAAGATGAGTGTACTGGTAGAATGTATTTGTCAATAGTCAATAGATTTTTCCGCATAGAAACCTTGCATGATGTTTTGAGAAACACATATGATATTTTCAAGTACCTTAAATTTGAGACAGTAATCTCAGAATCATTAAGACTTCATTTGTGTTAACCCTTTACCTAATGAATATTCATTAAAACTTATGAATAACAATTACAGTAAAACCCCACTAATGTGATCACCTAAGAGGTACAATTCTGGGTGCTAGAGGCAGGTGGTAGCTTAATGCAGGACAAAAGTAACCACCTGCTTATAAAGACAGCCATGTTCATTAATTAAATGGTCGCATTAGAGGGGTTCTACTGTAGTTAAAATATTTCCTCATGGTAGAAACTATAGAATCTATATCATTCCATCAGCAAATCCAGCAGGCCCTAATCAGAGCTCACTTATAGAGGAGTTGTCTGATCTGATTCTACTCTGTTTGCAAAGACACCACAAAGAGGTCTCTACCAGGCAAAGGGTTAAAACTGATCACAGTTATTCAATGCTAACTCACAGATCATTTTCAGTCATCCTTCACCCTATACACATAATGACCTTCTTAACCCTTTTTCCTGTTGAATATTCATGAAAGAAATAATGACATCATTAATAGTTAATCAACTGATTTTTTATACAGTAAAATTTTCAAGGCAAGTTTTTGTTTTGACAAAAACTGTAGAATAAGATATGTATCATGTCATAAGCAAACAGAGCAGACCCTGATCAGATGGCTCTCACAGGAGCCATCTGATCTGGTTCTACTCTGTTTTCAAAGGCATGAAAGAGTTTATATGAGGGAAAGGATTAAACAACATTAATAGTACGAACTTAACCGCTGAATATTTGCGTAAGAAATAATGACATCATGAATACTAATTAAATGAATATTTGTTATGGCATATTGAACACAAGAATTTTAGGCCATGGTAGACATTGTAGAAACAGATCTATACCATTCCATAGCAAACAGAGCAGACCCTAATTAGACATACAGGAGCTGTCTGATCTGGGTCTACTCTGTTTGAAAAAAGCATGAAAAGGCATCTCTATTAGCCTTAGGTGAAGGGTTAATTAATTAATTCCTATTTTATACTTGAAGAGGTACAGTAAAACCTCATTTATTCAAATAGAATATGTATCATTATCGACCTTTAAGACAGGTGGCAGCTTAATGCAGGGTGAAAGTCATGCAGAACGCTCCTCTGGGAGCTTTCTGCATGACTTCCACCCTGCATTAAGCAGCCACCTGCCTAAATGAGTCTAAATTTTCAATACTAAATTTCAAATTGTCTGTCGAGGTTTTACTGTACATTGTAGATTCTATTTTGTACCGACAGTTTAAACCACACTTGAGACGAGTCGTTGGTAAACGTTACAAACTGCTTGGATCAATATAAGACACAAGTAACTTGGCGTTTAATCCAGCTGCAAACTGCATGACACCGATTGTTGCCTTTGAAAAGAAAAAGGAAGTAAATCTGCCTTGGAAGTAAAACAGGCAATGTTTTCTACATTTAGAAGTTGTTAGCATCAGAGCTATAGATAAAGGTGCATATTCAAATATCAAAATCGTCATTTCTCAACCAAACCTATGTTGTGGCCGCACTTTAGAATCATCTCTTTGAGACAATATTACCCTTTACTCCATAAATACGCCTTTCGACCACCTTGCAAGCAAAGTAGATCAAGACCAGACAGCTTTCCCTGATATAAACGTGTTTTCATGCATCTGCAGACAGAGTAGACCCAGATCAGACAGCTCCTGTAGGAGCCATCTGATCAGGGTCTGATCTGTTTGCTTATGACATGATATAGATCTGATTCTGCACTTTGTCTTGTTGTTCTTGAAAATGTTTTAATATATCAATGATATCATCTCAAGTCTCTGGTTAGCACTTTTTCTGTACGAAGTTTTAGTATATTGAGTTACTTATTCTTAAATAACTCCAGCGTTGTAAGCTGCACTCTCTTAGGGGTAGGTTTTCTGTCGCCCGAGTCACCCTCTGCCTTTTTGGGCTGTTTGGGTGTGCCAGAACTAGTATTCAATTCACTCTTGTCTATCGAACTGTCACTAGTCGCTGAGGTGTTACTACACTCTTTTAGAATTTCCTTCGGTCTTTTGTCTGTACATCCATCATCACTTTTGTCACAGTCTTTAAAAGAGGCTTTTGATTTGGGGCTTGTGTATGATGCCAAAGTTGTTATTTGAACGTTTCTTTGTTTGCCGTCAGCAGATTTCACCTTGATTTCTGGTGTTGTATCCATAGTCTTTGATGGTACATTGCTTAGAGTTGTTATCTGTATGTTCTTAGGTTTTCCATCAGCTGAGCGGACTTTCATTGCCATGGGTTTTGGTGGGGGTGCTGGTGACCTTTGGTTGTGACCTTCAGATTCACTGCCAGCTGTATCTCTGGCATCTGTTGATGTATCCAAAATCAGGCAGAGATCCTCACTGTCTGGGTCTGTTTCCATAGCAACAGATTCCTGAGGGTACAAAATAAAACAAAGGCGACCTTGGTATTAAACTATAACATAATAAGGTGTGTAACTCTGTGTGAGAAATATGTATGTATGAATATCAATTAGCTTAATATTTATAAAGACATACAGACAATAAAGGTTTTGGCCATCAGATCTATATAATTTCATAAGCAAAGAGAGCAGACTGATCAGAAGCGAAGAATGATTTTCAGCTCCTCTGTTCAACCCTTTGCTATAAGTCCCTTAACAAAGTACTCTCAAATCGGATGGCTCCCCTTGGAGCTGTCTAATCATGGTACAGTCTGTTTGCTTATGGAATTATATAGATCTGATTCTAGTTTCTGCCATGACCAAAAATTCTTGTGTCCTTGACCTTTATATAAATTAATAAAATAAATATTTATGATGTTATTATTTCTTATATAAATATGCATGATTTAAAGGGATAATCAATTCAGTCATATCCAAAGTCATGAAAAGGTGACAGCCCTCTCAGTTTGCATCTACCAACCTTGTTATCAGTTTCTGTGGAGCAGTTGCTGGACTCACTCTCTGCAGCTTTCTCTGTCATCTCCACGTATGGCTTACCCAGCTCTCCCTCAGCAAAACAGACCATGGTACAATACCCGTCTGTAGATGATACCACCAGCGTCCTCCCATCTGATGACCTAAGGAAAAACAGAAATAGGAAAAAGTTAAAACTAGAAAGTAATTCCCCTTACATGGTTCATACAGACTTTCCAAACATAAAATCAAGGACTTTTTAGGGACTCCATTCACTAAATTTAGGGCCTCAAAGTATGTCATAGCTTAACGGTATGTTTTTGACTAAAACTCTTATTTTTAATAATAAGTACACTTACGGGTACCTACAGTACAAGCCTCGCGGACTTTTTGTTTTCCGCGGCCCATCGCAATTTTATCCAACGCGGACACGGGTATTTTTGTCCGCGCTGATATGCGGTCTTCCGCAATCGAGCGCGGGTTGTGATGGGTCCGCGCTGGTCCCTCCACAGGGGCACTCGTCGCCGGGCGCGATCGTTATCACCGCAGGTCGCGGTGGTATCATCGTGGACCACTGTGTACCACTGCGGATCGCGCTGGACCTTACCTGGATTGATATTTATATCCTTTTCATCCTTTTATATCCATTTTCACGGCTTATCTTTCTCTTTACAAGTACATACAAATATATACATCCACATTTTGCAAAATTGATATGAAATGTATGAAATAAAACACTCGAGAAATGGTTCGTTTAGACTAATTCCAAACCGAAACTGTTCTGCATTCGGCAAACACAAATTAATTCATCCATTATTTTTGGCGCGTTTGATTGTACTGGAATATAACCTGTCCGTGAATTGTCTGATTCGTTTCTGCATAATATGGGTGCGATATTCTAGTATGCTTTCTATTTCAATTATTTGTTGTTCAATACGTAAGATGTTTTATATAGAAACACGGAACACCCGTTAAACACAAAACACACACACAATAAGTTACTAGGTTGTATAACTTGTATCAGGTTTGCATACGTTTGTGCACATTGTTAATGAATTCATCTTCATTTCGACTCTATGTTTTAGGTTCCAATTCTAATTCCCAATCGATTTTGTTTTCAGTTTCACATCAGTGTAAATTTTAATTATCAGAAATCTACTGGAAACGACCAACAAAACCTATTGATTCTGTTATGAGAATAGTCCTGACTGGTCTTTTTATGATTTCTGTATAGATCTACATGTATATAAATATTGTTCTGGCAGACGAAAGAATTGAGGGATTTTATTTACTAATACATCTAATATCAATTCAGCCAGGTGAGTTGTAAAGTTAGAAGTTTTCTCCATTATTTAGTCTTGGTTCGGCAGCTTAAATGTACGTTTTAACCAGTTTCAATAGCCATTCGAATAATACTTGTATGGTTGTTTTATTACCCTTGTGCTTAATATTTTACTGTGTACAAATGTACCTGTGTACATGTTTTGTCTTTCTGCTTGATGTACATGTACTGCATGTTTAGATTCTTCTCAATCGATTCACTGCCATGATGTACCTGCATCCTATGGATTAAAAAAGATAATCCATTTTTTTTCTAAAAACGTAGATATAGATGTAAACCAGTTTTTGGTTCTGGTTTGATAATGAGATATTGGACGTCTGGTCTAGATCTAAAGTGTTGTTAATGTCTTGGCAACCGAATTCTGGGAGTGAAGGGGCATACGAATTAAATTAATTAATGTTATTAAAGAAGCGTATACAGTATGTACATGGTTTATCAAACCACGGACCTCTTACACCCACATTCTTTCGTTAAACGGATATGTCTAAACCAACGTGTCGCCTGCTTAAATTCCATGACCTATTCCTTATTTAGAAATAGATCACAATTTCCCCATTGTAAGTTGTATTTACTATTAAAGCCTTCCATGTCAAACTTGAAAACTCTAATGTTTGCAAACAGTTTGGATCCTGATCAGACGCCGCGTCTGATAAGGATCCAAACCATTTGACACTTATATTAAAGTTTCTTAAGACCCATTCCTCCATACATGTAGGCTCAATTTGGATCCAACCTCTTTGAATAAATCTACCGAAAAGGAGCATTAAGTAGATAAAATTATTGTTTTTAGAATTTTGTAATTTGAAACCATTGTGTTAAATAGAGCATATACTCCTATACGTGTAGGAGCAAATGCTCTTTTTATCACATTGGTTTCAACAGGTGACTTTTACAGAGGCGTAGAAAGGAGTATTTATGGAGGAAAGGGTTAAGTAAAAAACTATCATATTTTTTTATAAAGAAAAGTAGATGAAACATGTAAGCAGACAATGATTTGACAGTGACTATTTTAGTGGATTATTACGTCATAATGACAGTGAAGGGGTTTATAGCATACAGTACAGATTACAGCAAACACCTCCTTTCAACAACACTTTAAATGAATCCCCAAAACTTACAGTGGAACCTCTCTACATCGATACATGTACAAATAAAATGTCTGTTTTAAGACAGGTGGCAGATTAATGCAGGATAAAAGTACTTTTGTCCTGCATTAAGCGGTCACTTGTATTCAAAAGATCCCAGGTATTCCTTACTGGGTTGTCTCTTGAGAGAGAGTTGCCATGAAACTCCGATGAGCAACAACCTCTCTACAACGACAATACAGAAGTTTATATCTCCCAGAGTGTTGCTTTGCAGAGGTTATACTGTAGTTATCATTTATTAATAAATACGTACAGCAAAATATATATCTCATACATGTACGCCAACTTTCTTTCTTTTTAAAAGCATATTTCTTAATTTAAATGCCAATTTCTAGTTTTAAAGTAAGCCGGTGGTCTAATATTCGATGCGTTAAAAATGTAACTGCCCCTGATAATAACAAAATTACTGCAAAACCTTATAAAACGAACCCTGTGACCATACCGAGAAAATGACCTGATTAGAGAGGTTCTCAAACCGGTATAGCGAAGTAAAATAACAATTCAAAACAGTTGAATATCAATTGGCTGTCATTTAAAAAAGGTGGTAACTAAACACAGGATACATGTAGCTCCAATATCGGTTTAGAAAGATTATCGGTTAAGGGGCGGCGATTGTAAACAACCATTTTTAAAAATGTTGATTTGACGATCGTTTAAAACAGATGACAGCTAATTGCAGATTGAAGTAATTTAGAAAGCTCCTTACTCTTTCTGCATTACCGATTTCCTGTGTAATCAACCGTCCGTTTTTAGAACAATGTAGGTATTTTCTTTTTTATCCTTTGCGAGCAAGTAGAGCAAGTAAAATAAAATAAAATTTGAAGGGGACAAATATCAGCCCTATCCTCCCATGCCCAAATAGGAGAACAAATGTCCTAGAGAGAAAATGTCCGTATACCGAAGGGTAGATACAATGTACAACAAGAAGCTGGAATGAATCGGCCTTCAGGAACGCCCTATACATAACTAGCTGAACTTTGGAAAAAAAGATCCCATGATCTGACCTTTCTTTGAAATGGAAGACATTCTTATTTATGTGTTGGACATGCCTCATATGTCGAATAGGGGTACACTCAAAAACCTTTACTACAAAAGCTCCTCATCTAAAAGCCCCTCACTACAGAAGCCCCTCGATCAAAAGCCCTTCACTAAAATGGCCAAGGCTTACAAAAGTCCCCCACTATTTTTGTTAATTAATCATTATACTCCAAATATTTGGACAAAGTGGACCAAAATCAAAATTACAGCTATCTGAATCTACCCTGTTTGCTGAATGACCAGTTTATAAAGATTCATTAAGTAAGGTAATTAGCACACTCTATACTTATAAAAGTAAACATTGTAGATCACAAGGAGGAGATTCCTTATATTTATTTCAAACAGGGTAGACCCAAATCAAATCTAAAGCTATATGATCTAGTTCAACCATGTTAGCTTTGTGACAGGTAATATAGATCCAATAGCTATGGAGGATGTAATATTAGCCATATTATTTATAAATTATTATAATATTACCCCAATTAACTTAAACACAAACTTTTTCCATTTTCTAATTCCTTAACTTTCTTAAATTTCAAACAGAGTAGACCAAAATCAAAATACGAGCAATCTGATCTGGATCTACCCTGTTTGCTCAATGACAAGCTTATAAAGATTCGTTAAGTAAGGTAATTAGAACACTCCTTTTAAAAGTACACTTAACATAAGAAAAAATGATTAATAAACACGATTTAGCACTGCTGGCAGCAGACACCTAATTTGCTTTAAAATCAATTTCCCAACTCTTCTCTTCTTATATAAACGGCTTCACGCGCGTTTGCAAATAGAGTAGATCCAGATCGGACAGTTCCTGTAAGAGCTGTCTGATCAGGTTCTGCTCTGTTTGCTTGCGAAAGTTTGTTGATCTAATCCTAATTGATCTGTCAGAGCTAATGATCGATCTATTTGAAAAGTTAACATTGTGAAAAAAGCCTTTAGATCTTCTTCATGAATATTCTTGTAAGAAATAATGATTTAATTGGAGAGTTAATGATATGTGAGCACATGCTATGGCAGTAATTGTATAACCAGACCTACCGGTATATTATTTCTTAAGCAAATCGACAAGAACCTGATCAGAAACTCTCTGATCTTGATCTACTCTGTTTGTAAATTTGTTTCAATACGTTTGATCTGGGTCTACTATGTTTGCATTGGCATAAACAGGCACATGGAATGAAGGGTTTATATTCGTGAAGTGATTTACTGACACATATTTTTTCATAAGGGAAATAGTTTATCATAAATATGATCCTTTTGCAATTTTTGAACATGGACAATTTTGACCATAAATCCATAGGAAAAAAGTCATTCTGGATTACTGTAATTTACGGAATTGTTCATTGGATGCGTTTTATAATTATAGTTTTACTGATTATTACCTACATTTTGCCCAAAACTAACTTTGAGGCACCATGACCGCAATGATTGATTCTTTTGACAAGTTACCACAGCTACATAAAGGAATGCAACAATACGTAATATACAGGAAGCCGGTTTTATGGCCTTGCAATAACCATTGTCCCCTGTTCGGTATTTGACAAAAGGTCACTATGATAACTGACATCTGGAGACTGACCCTGCATGGGGCATTTCGTGTGTAATATGGCTTAGTACAATATGGCCTAAGGCCATTTAACACATTAATTCATACATGCATAGAGAAATTCTACTGGCTATGTTTACTGTTGTTTCCATATACATGTAATACAAACCATAATTAAATTGCACATACGAGTATACTGTAAAATTATGATAAAGAAAAATGTAGTAACAGTTTTAATGTGTTGACAATATTTTTTTATAGACATTTTTATTTGTAGTGGGTCCAGTCATTTAAACATAATTCACAAGCTTCAGAAACATGAATATATTAAAAAAAATTAGTCAGTCTTCAAGACTGACAACCATTTATTATCAAGATCCACCTTTTCTCATTTTCCCAACAAAATACATATTTTGGTAGTTCAACCTTTACTCGATTTCCCGAAAGTAATGCATCATTTTTGGTATTGCAAATATTAAAGTAAAATAAATAAATAAATAATTTTCTATTTTTCTGCATTTTGGTGGAATTTCTTTGTTTTTCTAAAGTACGCACATTTATACATAGTACTATGTTACTTAACGAGAACGTCCCATTTCATCTGAACCCACTTTGCCTACATATGAAATCCATCTAAAGTTGTCTGGTTCTGTCTAAAAGTTGTTTGGACCCAACTCATGGGCGGGACCCAAATGGTCCCTCTGATCTGAATCTACACTATTTGCTAATGGTCTTGGTTCTAACCTCATCCTCTTTTTAAATTATAGTTTATGAATAGTGTTAATTCACTGACAGGTAAAGTAAGTTTTAACCATTCGCTTGCTATTCACGTCAATAGTAAATAGTGAAAACCTGCAGGAGTTGTCTCGAATCACCGCTGTCTCATCAGGGTCTGCACTATTTACAAGTTGATTTACAGCAGTGATTGGACAGTCAAATACGTGTACACAGCGAAACTATATGTAATTATACAACAGGGCATGGGTAAAATTCAAGAGAAGGTTTAAGATTAATAAATTAAAAAGTATGTGTTTAATTTTAAGTATCGTTGTATTCCACACCTAAAATAAACATCACACCCCATAAATAGTTTCCCCTACTCGATAAACTAAGTGTCACTTTCTATGGCTAATCCATGGACGTAATGTCTGGAAAAGTGTGAAAATAATTTGGGTATTTATAGAAACTTAGTAGTCGGATTTGATCTAATTTTGTAAGCAAACAGAACAGACCCTAATTAAACGGTTCCTGTAGGCTCTGATCTGGATCTACTCTGTTTGCAGAGGCGTTAATTTAAAGGAAAAGGTTAAGTTTCTGTGCACATTCCTCCCTCTCAATGGGATCCCTGACAGGCGAGCATCACAAGTGACGTCACGCAAGGGAGATAATCATGTATCGATTTTCAAAATACACGGTTCGCGGTACAATAAAAACTCGATTTAAATCAAAACTAGATAAACACGGTAAGAATTTTCTAAAGCTTAGTGTTTAACTAACTGTACACTATCAGAATTTGACGAAACCCCGATCTGTTTACTTGACCTTTAAATGATAAGACTCAGATCAGATTTCTTAAATAAAAGCTGTTTGACCAGGAGTCTGCTCTGTTTGCTTATCCCTTTACCATATATAAACAATGTCCATGCCTTTGCAAACAGAGTAGACCAAGATCTGAAGGTGCCTATTGGAGTCGTATGATCGGGACCAGCTCTGTTTACTTGTGAAATTATATAAGATCTGACTCTACATTTTCTACAAGTACCAAGAAAAGTCATGGACCGCGTACATACACCATTATAAAAATCAACTTATAAATAGCATGATGTCATCTTTTCCGACATAAATATTAAACAGGGAAATGGTTGAAACCCACCGACAACCAAACTTTAGGTTACACTTCAGCTAGAGATCCGCACGTCTGACATGACCCGGCAACAGAAGTAAAAATTCTGAGAGCATCGACGCTTTTCACGTGCTTGCAAACAGAGTAGACACGGATACGATGGCTCTTATAAAAACCGTCTGATCAGGGTATTCTCTGTTTGCTTATGAATTTATGTTGAATCTAACTCTATAGTTTTGTTCCAATACCAAATAAGCCTCAGTACATAAGCTATTTTAAAAATAAATTTAATAAATATTCATGATATCGGTATTTCGGTTTACGGACATTTGCCTCCCGGACACTTGCCCCCGGACCTTTGCCCCCTATTTGGGGCCTTAAAAAAAGGATAAAATTTTGAAAAAAGGGTGGCATTTTTTCCAGTGGCATATATTCCAATGGCATTTTTCCAAATCAGGGTGGCAATTTTTCCGGTGGCATTTTTTTTCCAGTGGCATTTTTCCGTACACCGCATTAAGCAGTCACTTGCCTTTGAAAATGATACACTAACACTAATTCGATGTTTTTACGCGGAAACAAAATTTAGTCGATTTTTATTTTAAAAGAAGACAGAAGGAAACCCGGTAAGAAAACAAAAAAACATTTTTAAAAGCAAATTCTTTCAGCATAATAAATGTAGGTAACTTGGACATTCTCTATAGGACCCTGAAAGTTTAAAAAGATAAAAAAAATGCAGATCAACCCTTAGCCCGCCGAGCGTGGCTTCCTTAATATTTACAAACAGTTTGTATACTGAACAGATGATGAGTTCCCCAGAGTGTCAAATATGTCTGACTCTCATTTTTCTGTTTGTTTTCAACGAACTAAAGCAATGCTTATTTCATTTATTTTGCAGACTACATTTTTTAAGCGGACGATAATTCAGTATAATGGGGGTCAAATGTTTTGGTCATACATTAAAACAATGATCGCTTTGCGTGCTCTACAATGTACGGAAACTACCTTGGTGTTTCAGCGCAGGGGGGTCATTGATTTATGGTCATCATTGTGTTAATTATTTGGTCATCAATAAAGTTCCGACAACTTTAAAGAAAGACTATCGGGTATTTCCGCTCTTTTGCTACTATCAAGATGTCACAGCTCATTGGTTCAGTATCTTTAAGACCCACCCATTGAAAAGACATAATCCAATCAACTGTCACCTATAGGCGTGTCAATCACCAATAATTGATATTGCTCTTCATAATTGATGAGCGGCCATCTATAATTCCCACAATATTAAATATAGAATGAATGGGTATTATGTATTCAAAATTTCTTCATATTGTACTTTAACCCTTTCCCTCATATGAACGTGTTTTCACGCAATTGCAAACAGAGAAGGGTCTTCTCTGACCTCTTAGAGGAGCCGTCTGATCAGGGTCTACTCTGTTTGCTAATAGAATTTGATAGATATATTTCTTTGCTTTGTTAAATAGCTGCAATGTCCCCCTTCCATATTTCATTTATAACTATTTTTTGTCCATGAATATTCAGTAAGTATTGAAATTTTGAATAAACATAGTACAGGGAAATGTTAAATAAAACAATCTCTATAAGCTTGAAATAATAATTGATGTCGGTGAGGGTTTGACGTTAGGTTTAAAACCAGTCAATGTTATTTTACATGTAAGTATTATTTTAAGAAATTGTTAATACAAGATATCCATCCATGCTATCAGATCGGACAAGGCCTTATAGACCAGTTATATTGAATTTGTCTGTTGTTGTCGTGGAGACATAGCATGCTACGAGCACCTGTGAATCAATACAGGGGCACTGTATTAAAATGAAATATTTATCATGTTTTAGACTTTGTTATTGTCTGATACATAATTAATAAGCCCATAATATATTTCCTCACCGTCCCTGTCCCTCTCTCTGTGTACAATTGTTGTTGTTTCTAAGAAGTCCTCTCCCCCAAATAAACATTTACAATGATATGCAATCACAAGGCCAGAAGGGACGTCAAAATCTCTCTCTATCCGTCTCTCCCTCTCTCTCCGTCTCTCTCCCAGTCTCTCTCTCTCTCTTCTCTCTCCATATGGTTCCTTTCGTATTTAAACCCGTTATAACGGCCACCTCGTTATACCAGCACAATGTCTGGGAACAAACACCTCAGTTGTAACAAGGGTTCACTGTAGTTAGCCAGTCTGGCATTATCGCTTTCCATACTGCTGATGACTTTGTGCAAATTGTCCAGTTTAAATCTGCATGACAAGCCCCGTCATATGATAAGGGGTATCTTCGGCTTCCACACCCAAGAAGAATTCATGACTAAGAACTGCATTTGGACATATTCAGTATTCTTCAATTCTAAATTACATGTAATTAGAATAAAGTGTTCTTTTGTGGGGATACTTTCTGTTCATATTTTACATTAATTATACAGTAAAACGTCGACAGATCGAACACTGCAATAAATATAATTATATTTATGTAAGGCAGGTGGTACCTTAATATAGAGTGCAAATCATGTAGAAAGCTCCTATATAAGCTTTCTGCATGGCTTTCAACCTGCATTAAGCAGTCACTTGTCTAAAAAGGCATCAATGCATTATTAATAAAATTTCAAAATACATGTATCGAGTTTTACTGTAGTTTTTAAAACAGATTTAGGTGCTGCGTGCCTCTCTCTCTCTCACTCTCTCTCTCTCTCTCTCTCTCCCCTCTCTCTCTGTCCGTCTCTTCCACCTCTTACTCTCCCTCTCTGTCTGTCTGTCTGTGGCTGTCCCTATCTATCTGTCTCTCTGTGTGTCTCTCTTTCTGTCTCTGTCTCTGTGTGTGTGTGTCTCTCTCCCCCAACCTATCTCTCTCTCTCTCTCTCTCTCTCTTCCCGCAGATATGAATGGATTACGTATGACTATCTATCATTTCAACTTTTATATTGGTAATGGAGTAATAATTTCCCCAGGACGAATGGCAATTTATGCTTGACAGATCCTATAAGAAACCAATGCACACCCTGATCATACAGCCTCTAAGAGCTGTTTGATCTGGGTCTGCACTGTTTTTAAATTGCGTCAATATTTGCTACTAGCATGAAAAGGGTTAATATGACTTAAATGAATAACATTACGATCGCAGCTTTGAACTCATCTGAAAGACAACGACATACCAATATTTGACTATCTGTTATTTCAGGTGGCTCTTTTATACAGAGTAATGATTTATGCAGGCGACTGCTTTGCGCCGTTTCAAAATAAATTATAATACAATAAGCTACAATAGTTTTCATCTTAATTCTGATATCAACTTAAATCTTGTAGCTGCACTACATGGTCGGTCAAACAAGAATAGCTGTAACAGTATAGATTATTAGTGTAGATGCGGTGTATTAGTGTAGATGCGTTTCGAACTTTATAATTATTTAATCAACTGTTTGCATCTCTTCGTCGAATGATACCCAGTTCAACCCTTTACTCCATAGGTACTCATTATAGTGCGTTAATCCATTCCTCCACTCAAAAATAGTTCCACTTGATACATTCATGAATATGCGCCATAAGAAATATTTCTATATCACAGTAGACGGTAGCTTAAAGCAGGCTGAGAAAAACGCAAAATGGTCCCATTCAGCCTGTTTTAATCAAACATCTGTCTTCAATACTGAACACAAACTATAGAGTAAAGTGTTAAGGTTTCAAAAAAAAAGTATTTCAACAAATAATGGTTGGATACAACTCTCCACCCCTTTACCCTTTCCCTCATATAAACCTGTTTTCACGCATTTGTCAAGAGAATAGACCTAGATCAGACCGCTCCTAGAGGAACCGTCTGATCAGGGTCTACTCACTTTGCTAATAGAATTTTATAGATCTGTTTATTTGCTTTCCTAAAATGTCTACAATGCTCCACCTTCCATAATTCATTATAACTATTTTGTCCATGAATATTCAGTAGGTACATGTACATTTGTATTTAAATTTGGAACACATATAGAACAGGGAAAAGGTTAATACGCGCGTGGGGTCGAAACAAATATGACCGAGTGCTCCTGATATCTATAATCTCTGCGCTACGCATTTTCTTAAAATCAGATTGTGAAAACAATTGCTGCTGATATTTTGTATCTATTTCTTTTTTCTCGAGCATTTACAGTCTGGTAATCGTTAAAATATTGACTATAAATTGTAGTTTTAGCAGAAAGAAACCGCTTCAGTCTGGGGTTTTGGGTGAAGGCTATCTATATACGTATGCTATCTAATTTCATTTTGAATTCTAGATCTGACAGTATATTCAATATGCGTTTCTTCAGTTGAAAAAAAATGCACATGTGTATTTATATATACATGTAAGCTTTTGTATATATCTTATCTAAATAATTTATACCTAAATCGATTAAACGACTGCCAGTCATAAAGGTAGTGTCCGCGGTGATGCCCCGCAATCCACGCTGATATCAGCACGGACAGCGATGGCTCGGCGGCGGTAATATCCCGTAGGGTAAATTTCGGTCCGCGGTGGACACAGAATTTGTCCGCGGTGATCCATAAAAATTGTCCGTGCTGGAAACCCGCTCTCAATTTATTTTGTCCGCGCTGGTAAAACGGAAAACAAAAAGTCCGCGGGGCCTGTACTGTACCAAATACCTAAACTGTGTTCAGCTCTATTACCTTGTCACTGATCTTTCTAGCTTTGTATTTAAAACACTTTTCTCTTTTGCCTTTTCCCCTGAGAGCATTGGATTTGGCTATGTGAGAAAAAAATTATCTCCTTTTCTGGTGGGGGTGGAACAGTAAAATTAAATGCATCCATGACTCTTTGTGTAGAATGACACTGATTGTTCATTTTGTGTTGTTCACATTTCTGATGTGACCACAATGCATTCTCTCCCATCTTACCAAGATCAATTGATTTATGACACATTTTACAATATGCCTTGAAAGGCTACGCAGTCGTGTTTTCCGTAATTCATATGTTTGGAACAAAGTTTACATTATTACACAAGGACCCCTCGCCCGGGAAGGTGTACTTTCAGTTTCACGAAATCGTCGCCAACTATCACTTTCTTGTTTCTCAACAAATGTCAACGTCATTTCTTTCTCAAGCCATCTTGTGTAGAACTTATTTTTCACACTGTTTTCGTAATCTCTGTCTGTGCTTCTCATTTATGGATTACATTCAGATTAGTTGACATTACAGAATTTCATACCACGTTCGCCATATTGGAATATTGAACGAACGCTGCATAATAAGAGTGATTTGATTGGCTGCAGGACAAGAGTCTCGTTATTTGATTAGCTGAACTGAAATCTGGCTGTTAACGTGATAAACGTTATTAACGCGGATTCACTTGGAATATATAGTAAAAGAATATAATAATTGGCGAAAAATAAGTTCCTGGATGAAACCCCCCCCCCCCCCTTTTTCCAAATTTCTCATCGGATCAACGTCGATCTCAAAAACGGTCCGAGTGAAACAAAATCCGAGGAAAATTCTGATCCCTGAACTATTATACGTGTGAAATGAAACTTATGACCAGGAAATCTAAATTTTTGGGCCAGTGTCAACAAATATATGGCCTTTTTAGGGCCCATCTTCAAATTTAGGGACTTTTCAAGACACACGTCAAAATTTAAGGTCTTTTCAAGACTGTGCGAACCATGCCTTATTAAGAAATAATGACATCATGAATATTTATTAGTCGATTTCTTATAATGGCATAAGTACAAAGGAGTTTTTGAGTTTCTAGGCAACAATGAGGACGGGAGTTTTTGAGTTTCTAGGCAAGTGCACTCCACAGCAGTGGTTGCACAGCGAAATACTTGTACACAGTGAAGATATATGTAATTATACAACAGTGCATGGGTAAAGAAGGAGAAATGTATTTTAAAATTCAGCAAGCGAAGGGTTAATATTTGGGTAAGCACTGATTATCTGTAGCTCTGGACAATAGCTCATGTTTTTAATAAAAATTAGCTGAATTTTTATGATGGCAACTGAATACAGCAGAAACTATAGAAACAGATCTATATTATTTTATGATCAGAGCAGACCCTGCAACTCTTTGCTCTGTGCACATGAGTTTTTGGTATTGACAGAAACTGTGGATAGATCTATTCCATGTTCATAACAAACAGGACAGACCCTGATCAACTGGCTCCTATAGGAGCTGTCTGATCAGGGTCTTTATCAGCTTGCATAGATGTGAAAAGGCGTTTATACGAAGGAAACGGTTACCGCTTAAAAATGGAATATATGAAGCAGATGACCAGGTGTCATCATATCCAATATCGATGAATCAGCCAAAAACCAGAGACAATATTTAATGAAACTATTGACCTTGCTATAATTCACTCCTAAGCAAACAGAGTAGACCTAAATCAGACTGCTTCTAAACTGATAAGGGTATGCTTTGTTTACTTATACGATTACCGTAGAACCCCTCTAATGCGACCACTTAATTATTCGACATGGATGTCTTTATAAGCAGGTGGTTGCTTAATGCAGGGCAAAAGTAATGCAGAAAGCTCCTCTAGGAGCTTTCTGCATTACTTTTGTCCTGCATTAAGCTACCACCTGCATCTAGCATCCAGAATTATACCTCTTTTAGGTGTTCGCATTAGCGGGGTTTTACTGTATATAGATAACTCATCTTTATTCTAATAAATATTCATGATGTCATAGTCTCTTAACATGAATATAGATAAAGGGTTATTAACCTGTATTTAGACCAAATTTCAATATCTACTGAATATTCATAAACAAAATAATTGCAAAGAAATATGGAAGGTGGAACATTTTAGACATTAAAGAAACAGATCTATCAAATTTTATAAGCAAACAGAGCAGACCCAGATCAGACAGCTCCTCTAGGAGCCGTCTGGTCTGGGTCTACTCTGTTTGCAAATGCGTGAAAACACGTTTATATGTGGGAAAGGGTTAAGTGTATAATGTAGCACAGAATCAGGCATACATTATTTAAATGTCTTCAGGACACAAACTCTTCAATGAAGTAATAAAACATTGTGCTTCATTACAAACAGGTATAAATATGTTCTGTCAAGACTATGACACAGCTTTGGTGTATATCAACCCTGTATTCCGTAAAAACCCCTATAGGAGCCATCTGATCAGGGTCTGCTCTGTTTGCTGTTGATATAATATAGATATGATTCTACAATTTCTGTCATGGCCAATAATCCTGTCTCCATGTGCTATAACACTCAATATTCATGATGTCATTATTTCTTACAAAAAATATTCATGGAGTAAAGGGTTAAAGTTATAGATGGGTAGTTTTGGACTATGTATTTCAATTTTATACTGACATTTCAAAATCGGAATTGATACAGTATTATTAATTAAAAGTTTTGGAAACACATTGATGATAAACAGTAAAAACAAGAGAATCGGTAGAACTGATGGATGCTCCCCAACGCCAGACAAATCGCATAAAAATAACAAAGGGCAATAACTCCTGAATTATGCAAAAAGACAGTGATGGTTCTTGTGCACTGCACTTCTCCTCATCGAGATCAATCTACCTATGAAGTTTCATGTTGATATCTATTGCAGTTTTTGTGGCATGGTCCGGACAATGTTATGACAGACGGACAAAGCGGCGACTATATGCTCTCCCCCCCCCCCCCCCCCCCCCCCCCCCAAATCCTATTTGGGGAGCATAAAAACCCTCTAAACCGGACGTTAAATTTAGTATTAAATATTGGTCTTGGAGACAGCTGGCAGCTTAATGATTAAGCAGGATGAAAATCACGCAGAAAGCTCCTCTAGGAACTTTTTGCATGACTTTCACCCTGCATTAAGCAGCCATCTGCCTTAACCCTTTCCCTCATACAAACGTGTTTTCACACATTTGCAAACAGAGTAGACCCAGATCAGACGACTCCTAGAGGAGCCGTCTGATCAGGGTCTGCTCTGTTTGCTAGTGGGAATTTGAAAGATCTGTTTCTTTACTTTCTAGAAAGGCTGCAATGTTCCAAGTTCCATATTTCTTTATAACTATTTTGTTAATGAATATTCAGTAGGTATTGAAATTTGGAATAAACATAGAACAGGGAGTGAGTGAGTGAGTTGGGTTTTACGTCCGACCTTCAGTATTTCAGTTATTTGCAGACGGCACCCGCATGAGACAAGTTATAGTGCTGCCTCACTGGAATACCCCTGCCGCAAATACATGGCAAGGGCACCCCACCCAGTCACATTATCCTGACACCGGGCCGACCAGTCCTAGAACTACACCTTTAATGTCGAGCGTTGACAAGGGAGCTACTAGTACCAACTTTTAACGACTTTTGGTCTGTCGCGGCCGGGGATCAAACCCACGACCTTCAGTACCGCAGGCGGACGCTCTACCAGAGCCACGCGGCCGGTTATAGAACAGGGAAAGGGTTAAAGTATCTAAAGTCTTCTCTACTAGAAGTCCAGGTTTAGAGGGGTTTTATTGCATCGATACTGTTCCTAACAATGACACCTGTATAATGAAAATTTCTGCACACATGTTACCCTGTGTTGAAAGGTTTTTACAAAACTTACCAGGTAATGTCTGAGAGCTGGTGGTAGTGGACATTGGTAATGAAGCCAAATGGCTGGGCCTGCTGGGTGTCATATAGCTGTATAGCATCTTCTGTAGCGACGGCAAACACCAGGCGATAAGGTATACTGAAACATCAACCATAAAACAGGTCCAGATAAGATGCGTAATTTGAACATTTTCAAGAATAGCTCCTTTATTTCTACACCAATTCCTATACTGTGACCACTCTTGACATACCGATTTTAAACTAGAACTACCACTAAAGGTGATGAATACCCCCACTAGCACATTTGACACAGAGATGGGGGTTACTGGAATAAATCACTACAATATCAGTTACAGTTTACAAAAACTCCGGAAAACCTGAAATTTCCTAAAAATGTCTTAAGTCAAAATGCTGTAATTCCGTGAAAAACTGAAAAATAACAAAGGGCAATAACTCCAAAAATACTGAAGACAGAGTTACAAACCTTGTGCACTGCACTTGCGGTCAACGTGATCTATCTATATATGCAGCTTGAAGTAAATAGCTTTTATACTTTGGAAGTTATGATCCGGACGGACAACCGGACGGACATGGTGACTCCAGTACACCCCCCAAACTTCATTTGTGGGGGTATAATAAAATCTTGTATCTTTGTATATGAAAATTCGAACAAAGAGTTCCTTTAATTCCTCTGCTGATTCAGAACATATTAATAGATGTATACACAAGAAGAAAATCAGCCTTACAAAAGGATCAACTCACTTACCAGAATAAAGTTGAATACTTTTCCCATTCTTTCAGATTATTGTCCTCTCGCTCTGAAATACAAAATATTACCATGATCTAACAGAGCTATTACTCCATGAATATTCAAGAAATAAGAAATAATGCCATCATGAATATTTATTAGTCGGGTTTTTAGAATGGCAAATGGATGCAGTAATGTTTTGTCATGGCAGAATCTAGTCAGATCCATACAAATAAGAGCAAAAAGCAAATAGAGTAGACCCTGATCAGACAATACCTACAGAAGCCTTCTGATCTGGGTCTTCATTGTTTGCAAAATGCATAATAAGTCATCCATATTAGTTACACAGATATTTTTTATAGCAGCATAAGGCAGGCCTGGAAAATTCCACTTGTCCGCTCACCATGACAAGTAACTTTCTTGCAGGATGAGTAGAATTTCAGAAATTTTAACAAAGAATTTAAGTAAAATCAGACAAAAGCAGCTGGCAGGACAAGTAAAAGTTTTAGGATTTTTTCCAGCCCTGTAAGGGTTAAAACTTGTACACTAAAATTTCATAGAACAGGTTTTTACTGTATATTAAAATACATTTTACCTATTGCTGGTTGTCTTGGCGTTTTCCTGAGTTCAAACTTTGTTGGACAGCACCGTACTGCTATAGTTACCTTCTCTGGGCTTGGTAAATATAAAGCTGGTCTGAAAATATGCAACAAAAAACAGGTAACCATGCCGACATTAACACTTTATGTCTAAATTTGATGGAAAATGTTTAATTTAACAAGAGCCGTGAGCCGCACCAATGCTCGTCGGATTTGGTACTTGTCCAGTTAAATTAAATGTTTTTGAAAACAATAAATGGCCATTAACTCAAACATTTTGAAATCAAGAGTTACGGTTTTTATGTAGGGGCCTTCCCCTAAATGGGATCTACTAAACTATGAAGTTTCATGTTGATACCTTTTATACTTTTCGAGTAATGAGCTATATAAAAGTTTTTGCACAACAATGATGATGACTACAACCCAGTTATCACAATAGCTTGACTTTTCTTCGAAACAGACGAGCTAAAAACTATTAAAATGACTTGATTCAGATATTTGAGATTCATGGAGAATCAATGTGACATTTAAAGCTTTACAATAATGACATTATGAATATTAATTAGATGATATTTTAAGGCAAATTTAACCCTTCGCTTGCTGAATTTTAAAACACAGTTCTCCTTCTTTACCCCTGCCCAGTTGTATAATTACATATATCTTCACTGTGTACAAGTATTTCGCTGTGCAATCACTGCTGTGGAGTGCACTTGTTGCACAATCAATTTGTAAATAGTGCAGACCCTGATGAGACAGCTCCTGCAGGAGCTGTCTCATCTGGGTCTTCACTATCTACAGGTAGGTATATTGACGTGAATAGCAAGCGAAGGGTTAAACATGAAGGAAAACTTGGTCATGGCAGAAACTGAAGATCAGATCTATATTATTCCGTAAGCACTTCATAAAGGTACACATTTGTGCATTGCAAACAGTTTTGATCCTGATCAAACAGCTCATACAGGGTCTGCTCTGTTTGCTAATATAGCAAACATAGATCTGATTTTACAGTTTCTGCCATGGCCATTTTGTACATTTAATTTCTCCACAGAAATACTATCAGTGTTAAACATTGTGTGATCTGGATCAAAACTGTAAAGGAAATCACAGATTTGTCTGCAGCAAGGCTAAAAGCGAATTTTTTTTCAGCTGTGATTTGATATAAATTTCAATAAAGTATTTTGCTCCATTATAAATTTCTGCATCTGACACCATTATTTGTATTAAATGTCTTGAAAAAACGTTTCCAGAGATTTCAGTTACAAACTCTTATCTTTTGCCAAAGTTTAAAAAAGCATTACTGGCAGAATTTTGAGTAACTATGCTACTAACCCTTTCCCTCATACAAACGTGTTTTCACGCATTTGCAAACAGAGTAGACCCAGATCAGACGGCTCCTAGAGGAGCTGTCTGATCAGGGTCTGCTCTGTTTGCTAATAGAATTTGATAAATCTGTTTCTTTGCTTTCTAAAATGGCTGCAATGTTACAAGTTCCATATTTCTTTATAACTATTTTGTTAATGAATATTCAGTAGGTACTGAAATTTGGACTAAACTTAGAACAGGGAAAGGGTTATCAGAGAATAAATTCACAGCTACATACTTTGTAAGACAATTTCTTGTGAAGACAAATGTAGCATTTGTGAGGGGATCTGCTTCAACAAGACCTGAGGGGACAATCAACAGCTCTCCATCTGGGGTGAACGTCAAACGGCGAAAAAAAGATCTCATTGTATCGTCATGGAACATTCGAAAGGACTTGGGTTTTGTTTCCTTGTTCTCTCCATTTTCAGATGTCCCAGTTTGGGATGAAGGTAAAGTCATTTTTTTGATATTGTGAACACAATTCTTGTTGGCTACACTAAAAACACGACATGATCTGAAATGTTAAAAAATACTGAAATGCAGAACTAATGACCCCATAAAAATTGATTAGCTAAATTCTATTGGTTTATGAGCACAAGACTTTTTAATCATGACGGAAACGGTTGAATATCTATATACAGTAAAACCCCTCTAGACCAGAATTCTAGTAAAGGAGAATTTTAATACTTTTAGACAGGTGGCTGCTTAATGCAGGATGAAAGTCATGCAGAAAGCTCCTAGAGGAGCCTGCATTAAGCTGCCACCTGTCTCAAAGACCAATATCTTTACTAAATTTAACATCCATACTATAATTCCGAGGCAAACAGAGAAGACCCTGATCAGATGTTCCTACAGGAGTCGTCTGATCTGGGTCATCTGTTTGCAAATTTGTTAAAAGGCGTATCTATGGAGTAAAGAGTTAAATGTTTCATCTAACAGACCTCAAGATATGAGCTTTTAACCCATTCCCTCATAGGCTATTTTTAGATCCAACGTCTTTGAATAAATCTACCAAATAGGAGAATTTACTAGAGAAAAGGAAAATGTTAGAATTTTGTAGTTTTGAAACCATTGTGATAATTAAAGCATTTGCTCCTATGAAGCAAATGCTCTATTTTAGATCACAATGGTTTCAAGGAGTGACTTTTACAGAGGCGTAGAAAGGCTTGTTTATGGAGGAAAGGGTTTATGGAGGAAAGGGTTAAGATGCAAAACTCCTTTTTTTCTCTAAAAGACCTACATATATAATCAGAGTTACCCAAGATAAGTACTACAATCGTCATTTTCCCCACCAAACCCTACACTGTGATCACTCTTTAGAATCGTCTCTTCTTTATATTGAATTCTTTGAATGCTAGATTTTCAAAGTGGAATGGTTCACCATTGTTTAGTAAGAAGTAATGACATCATGAACATTAATTAGATTAATTGGTATAGTAGCAAATAGACACACAATTTTTTTACCATGGCAGAAACTATAGAATAATGTCTATATTATACCATAAGCAAACAGAGCAGACCCTGATCAGATGACTCTTACACAAGCTGTCTGATCTCGGTCTACTCTGTTTGCAAAAGCGTAGAAAGGCGTATTTATGGAGTAAAGAGTTGAGTCATTACAATTTGCAAAATGATTGACAATGCACACCATAATCCGAGAGCTCTTCTTGGTGCCCTCTAGTTCATGATGTCATGCAGATTCAAATTCTAATATGTATCCATGAAATATACACATTCCCTCTTAGGCTATTTTAAGACCAAACCTCATTGAATAAATCTACTGAAAATGAACATTTATTACCAGAAAGGATTTTATTTTTTTAAATTTGTGTAGTTTTGACACAATTGTGACAAATAGAGCATTTGCTCCAAAAGGAGCAAATGCTCTAGTTTCAAAAAGCGAAATTTTACAAAAGTGAAGTGTCAAAAGGCGTCAATATGAGGGAATGGGTTCAAAATATATTTTTGCTTTTCTTTACCTTTAGCAGGCCAAGTAATTTCATTCAAAACTTGGCCTGCTCGTCAAACAAACAATACAAACATTTTTTTATTCCAGCGAGTGCCGATTACTCCAGATCTCATCTGGATCCAAACTGTTTGCAACGGTAATCACAAAATCATTGTACCATCTAAAGGTTAGCTATTATATATATATATATATATGAAGCATTCTCACTAACACATACCTGTCAGTACTCAGTGTGGCAACAAACTCATTCCTGGGATCCCAGGCTACTCCCTGAACAAAACTCTGGTGGTCATTCAACAGGCACATCTTCTGATCTACAAATATAGTCAACTTTGTCATATACATTGCCTGCTGGGTAATATTTTGTGTGCAAAAGCTTCAATCCATTCATTTTCAAAACAAACAAGATGTGTTTGTGAAACACTATGCCCCCTCATATATTTGACCTCTGACCTTGACCTCTGACCTTGACATGTCACCCCTCAAAATGTGCAGCCTCATGAGATACACAAGCATGCCAAATATCAAGTCTCTATCTCTACTGGTCCAAAAGTTATGGCCAATGTTAAAGTCGGCGATTTGACCCATATATTTGACCTCTGACCTTGAAGGATGACCTTGACCTTGACACGTCACCCCTCAAAATGTGCGGCTTCATGAGATACATATGTATGCCAAATATCAAGTCTCTATCTATACTGGCTCAAAAGTTATGACCAATGTTAAAGTTGCTGACAAACAAACAGACAAACAGACAAACAGACAGACAGACAGACAGGGCAAAAACAATATGCCCCCCGACTATCGTCTATGGGGGCATAAAAAGTAATTCCATTCCTGTTCAACTATACAGTCAGTGTCAGTTTGGATCCATCATCCTGATGGGATGAATACAAAAGAATCTCACCTGGATCCCAACTGTTGCAAAGGTTATCATTAATTTGACCTCCGCAGGCTAAAGGTAAAATATATTTTGATCTATGAAACAAAATTAAGCTTTACAATAAGATTTATTTGTGAAACATTAAATCCCCAATATGACCTTTGACTGTAATAAGTCAACCCTAAAAATGTTTGTCTCCATAATTGTACATGCATGCCAAGCTTGATGTATGTATGAATGGCGACAAAATTATCGCAAACGTTAAAGTTGGGGACACTAAGACAAACCAACTAACCAACATTTGTGACAGACAAAGCAACCAACCAACCCAAGGGTGCCTGTTGATGGGCGTTAAAGACGGGTTCTACTATATGTTACTTTCAACATGAATAATTTGAAAACATGGAGTCATAAATAAGCGAGCCCTAATTCTCCAGCTTCAATGAGTATTAATGTTTCAAATTATGTACCTTTAGTTAGATCCCACATGATGGCGCTGTTGTCAACCGACCCTGATATCATGTACTTTCCATCAGCTGACCAGCAGATATCGTAAATGTCCTCCAAGTGACCCCTGCATAAAACAGAAACAGTATTTCATACTTATTTATATAAAGTATGAAAGTCATCTCTAAAACAAAAGGGTCTGGAGTAGGGCTGTCACGGTTACTCGGTTAATCGTTGACGGTTTGGTCTGTTGTTCTAACTGGTTCAAAATTTCACTAACCGTGAACTGCCTGTAATAATTTGGGAAAGTTTATTACGCTAAAAATATTATTTTATACTGTCATATTCTCATTTAAGTCATTTTATTTCCCTTCGACATGCTATGATGGAGAAAAGCGCAGGTACCTGACTATTCGGGGCTGTTAACCATATACACATCATCTTCTTATTTCATTTAATTCATGTCGAGCTACGTATCGCTTTTACATACTAATTGTAAATTTAATAAAACTGTCTCTAGTTCTCAAATCTAATTGAAAGGTAACACAGTCTTTCACTTGCCTAACGGTGGTTTATCATGTACACTTGTCTATCAATAAACAAATTGTTTGTTTATTCTCAATTTTATCCAGTTTTCCTCATCTCTGTGTAGTGTGTACTATTACTTTTACAAGCATTATGGTAAAGTGGAAGGGCATTTGAACCTGCACTTTTAGTCAGCACACATTCATAACAGAAGTTGATAATTTTAAAGTAGACCAGTCTAGCAGAAGTTGAGACTCGAAAGGTAAACACGATTCTTACTTTCACTTTCGTCTTAAATCTATTAAGATTGAAATGAATGGTTATATGATTTCGGTCAACAAATGAGTCAAGCAGGATGTCAACAGGTTTTTCAAGTCTTATATCGGCCCAAATAGGATTTAACTTCCGAATACAGTGAAACCTCGGAATTCCGGAGCTCCGGAATTCCGAAATCCGCGGAATTCCGAACGTTCCGTTTGGTCCCGATTTTTTTTCTTCTTATTTCAACTACGGGAAAGTTTCAGAAATCCGGAAACTCAGAATTCCGAATTCCGAACGATTTTTTCGTCCGAAATTGTTTAATTGCGCTTAAATGTAACCCGGAACTAGAGGTTTTTGTCAAAAAAACGGATGTCTCCCCTCTAATAAAAACAATATGTAAAGGGAAATCACTAAAAATGTTATGGTCTTGATGAATGATACTTCCCCTCATTATGCGTTTTCCACACTACATTTTTCAAGAAGAAAATGATAACAGCTAATAACTCCAAAAATACTGATACCAGATTTATGGCCCTTGTGCATGACACTTACTTTCATCATGCTCTTTCCAAAAATAAAATGTCATTCCAATAGCATCAGTCGAACAGGAGTTATTGATCGGCCAAAAAATGTAACAAAGGGCAATAACTCCAAAAGTATTGAAGCCAGAATTATGGCCCTTGTTCATGACACTTTCTCTCATCATGCTCTTTCCATGTATGAAGTTTCAATACGATGGCAAGAGCCATGTAGGAGTTATCGTCCGGACAAGAAAGAATTAAACAAATGTACAAGGGGCAATAACTCTAAATTTATTGAAGCTCGAGTTAAGGATCTTATGCATGACACTTTCTCTTATTATGATCGTTCCATGTATGAAGTTTCACTCCAATGGCATGTGTCACATAGGAGTAATCATCTGGACAAAAAATTGTGGTTGTTTTTACAAAGGGCAATAACTCCAATATTAGTGAAGCCAGAGTTATGGACCTTGTGCATGACACTTCCTCTCGTTATGATCTTTCCATATATGAAGTTTCAATCCAATGGCATGAGCCATATAGAAGTTATCGTCCGGACAAAAAAGTGTGATTTTTTTTACAAAGGGCAATAACTCCAATATTAGTGAAGCCAGAGTTATGGACCTTGTGCATGACACTTCCTCTCGTTATGATATTTCCATATATGAAGTTTCAATCCAATGGCATGAGCCATATAGAAGTTATCGTCCGGACAAAAAAGTGTGATTTTTTTTACAAAGGGCAATAACTCCTATATTAGTGAAGCCAGAGTTATGTACCTTCTGCATGACACTTCCTCTCGTTATGATCTTTCCATATATGAAGTTTCAATCCAATGGCATCAGGCATATTGAAGTTATTGTCCGGACAAAAAATTATGATATTTTTTACAAAGGGCAATAACTCCAATATTAGTGAAGCCAGAGTTATGGACCTTGTGCATGACACTTCCTCTCATTATGCTCTTTCCATATATGAAGTTTCAAACAACTGGCATCAGGCATATTGAAGTTATTGTCCGGACAAAAAATTATGATATTTTTTACAAAGGGCAATAACTCCAATATTAGTGAAGCCAGAGTTATGGACCTTGTGCATGACACTTCCTCTCGTCATGATCTTTCCATATATGAAGTTTCAATCCAATGGCATGAGCCATATAGGAGTAATCGTCCGGACAAAAAAGTGTGATTTTTATTTTACAAAGGGCAATAACTCCAATATTAGTGAAGCCAGAGTTATGGACCTTGTGCATGACACTTCCTCTCATTATGCTCTTTCCATATATGAAGTTTCAATCAACTGGCATCAGGCATATTGAAGTTATCGTCCGGACAAAAAGTGTGACAGACAGACGGACAGACGGACAACTCTCACGAAAACAATATGTCTCCCCCATATAAATATGGGGGGAGACATAATTCCGAACGCTTACTGTACCTGAGAATGTTTGGGCTGGCATGCGCGTCTATTTTTAGCAGCTATGTTACCACAACTCTACACGGTACATACATACGATAAAGCGTGTGCCGTAGTCGTGTCAACTGGTGTTTGTTTAAGCCCCAATTATCTTCGAAGAATCATTAGGTGTTTGATGCCGCTGTTGATTTAAATGGATTAAAAGACGGGCTGTGGCGATCGACTGCAGTAAGACCTCTTTAATGTCCAAATTATGTCCTAATTTTGTGGAATAAAGAGCGGTCTCTTTTGTGCGGCGACTTTTGTTTTACACACGGTGGGCTGACTGACAAAAAAAATCTTTAATCTCGTTTGGTAATTTTGCAAACTAAGGTCGCGAGTAATCCCTAATTATTCCAAATGTAATAAATGATGCAGTTTCTCAAATTGTTCACCATTCTCGCTCATTCTAGGCTATATTCTACATCGTAAAGAAAAGTTCTAGTTAAGATCACGATCATGTCTGAACCGCCGAGTAAGCGTAGACGGGTTGACTTAACCCTTGACATTAAAGTTCAGTTCAACTATTATTTACATTGGTGTTGCTTCTTCAAAGTAGAAAGCTTTAAAGAAACAAGTCCATTGCAAATACTTTGTGAGCAAAATCTACCCTTTCATGTCATGCAATATCAGCAATCAACATTTTGATCACATCAACCTTACTTAGAGAGCATAATTGTGGTCGAAACATTTAACTATATGAGAAACCTCAGAAATCCGAAATCCTCAGAAATCCGAACTTTTCATTTGGTCCGGAAGGGGTTCGGATTTCCGAGGTTTCACTGTATAGAGCGCACAATGCTTTATCCTATAGACAGTCCGACACGGATGATAAACATGGCGGTTAAACGGTTACGGTTCGGTGTTCCCGATTAACCGGTTCAAGAATAGTCTAACCGTGACAGCCCTAGTCTGGAGAGCCGTCTGATCTGGGTCTGCTCTGTAGTAATGGGGTAGAAAAGCATATTATGGAGTAAAAGTTTAATGAAAAATGAACCCAATGCAGAAAGCTCCTAGAGGAGCATTATGCATTGCTTTCAATCTGCATTGAGCTACCACCTGTATTTTGAAAAACCTACATTTCTTTATTTAATGTTTATAATGTTGGTTTTTTTGGTTTTGTTTTACTGATTGTTAGTTTCCACCCAGAAGTAAGGGGTATTTATTTGGCAGAGTGGTAATTGTGAAGAAACCTCTACCCCTCCTCCATTGCTCTCCATCAAAAAGATGGTTTATCACAACTTTATGTTCCTATCTTCTTACCTGAGAACTTTCAGCACTCCCCAACTTTCTTTGTTGTCTTCTTCCTCCTCTGCAAATATGTTGTTGACAACTGATGCTGAATCGTTCAGCTTCCAGAAAATTATCACTGCATCTGTAGGAGCAGAATTAACAACACATCTAACTCTTTACATATTGAATACAGTAAAATCTCGATTATTCGAATTTTCTGTATAGAAGAATTTAGACCCTTTTAGGCAGGTGGCTGCTTAATGCACGGTGAAAGTCATACAGAAAGCTTTCTGCATGACTTTCACCATGCATTAAGCTGCCACCTGTCTTAAAGATCGATAATAATACGTATTTTAGTGTTCGAATAATCGAGATTTTACTGTATTTATAATAATGACTGTACAAATATTAACCCTTTCAGACATGAATATTCACATATAAAATAATGATGTCATGATTATTTATTAGATTAATTTGCTGCAATAGCACATGGACATAGAAAGTTTTGGCTATAGCAGAAACTGTAAAATTATATCTATTATATCATAAGCAAACAGAGCAGACCCTGATCAGATGGCTCCTATAGGAGCCAACTGATCTGGGTCTACTCTGCAAAGATGCAGAAAGGCATATGTATGGAGTAAATGGTTAATAAGGGAATTTTTTACTGCAGCAGAAATTGAAGAATGCGATTTTTATTACTCAATAGGCAAACAGAGAAGACCCTGATCAGATGGCTCTTGTAAGAGCCATCTGATCTGGGTCTACTCTGTTTGAAAAGGCATGAAAGGGTGTTTATATGAGGGAAAGGGTTAACCCTTTACCTGATAGAAATACATTTTCACCCCTTTACAAAAAGAGTAAGCCCAGATCCGACAGTTCCTGTAGAAGCTGTCAGATCAGGGTCTGCTCTGTTGCTTATGAAATTATATACATCTGATTTTACAGTTTTTCCCATGGCTAAAAACTCTAGCGTTCATTTACTAGGACAGATTGCTACCATTCTGAATTGACAAAGAAATTTGATATTAACCCTTTCCCTGTTCTATGTTTATTCCAAATTTCAATACCTACTTAATATGCATGGACAAAGTAGTTATAATTAAGCATGGAAGGTGGAACATTGTAGCCATTTCAGAAAGTAAAGAAACAGATCTATCAAGTTCTATAAGCAAACAGAGCAGACCCTGATCAGACGGGTCCTATAGGAGCTGATCTGATCTGGGTCTACTCTGTTTGCAAATGCATGAAAACACGTTTATATGAGGAAAAGGGTTAAAGGATATTTAGGATAAAACCAAAAATATCAATTTATAGCTGCTGCATCTTCAACCATGACTACTACTGCAAGGTAATTACATTTTATCACATAATTTTGCTTGTCTCCAGGTTAACCCTTTCCCTTATATAAACGTGTTTTCACGCATTGCAAACAGAGTAGACCCAGATCAGACGGCTCCTAGAGGAGCCGTCTGATCAGGGTCTGCTCTGTTTGCTATTAGAATTTGATAGATCTGTTTCTTTGCTTTCTAAAATGTCTTCAATTCAAAGTTACACCTTCCATATTTCTTTATGACCGTTTTCTTAATGAATATTCAGTAGGTATTGAAATTTGTAATAAACATAGAACAGGGAAAGGCCGAAAGGGTTAATATAACCACGACATATACGTTTATATCTAACATGTATTTAATTTAAGATGTACACAACCTATTTTACCTGTCGAGTGCATCTACAGTAATAAACTTTAAGTTTTGATAACCATTCTGAGTTGGCATGGACGCATCTTAGTTACTAAACATAGATTCTAGCCAGCATCGTAAATATGAAGTGGATCTAAATATCGAAGTTGAGCGAATCAGCTATGTGATAAAAAGAATCTGACACCCGTTGTCATCTGAGAAAAAAAACTTTTCTTAAACTCATTCAGAAAAACTTTAATAAGCTCGCCAAAGGCTCACTTAATAACTTTTTTTCTGGACTCGTTTACGAAAAATAAATCTCAACTGGCTGCTTTTGACAGATCCTATACATCTCAACATTGTCTGTTCCAAAATCAAAACACGATGAAAATTGGTTTAAAAACTGGACAACAAAAACTTACCATCACCCGCCGTTGCCAATACATCACCTGAAAGGCAATAATGCATTTCTGTAAACAATTCTCCCATACCTTTACATTGTAAAAACCAATAACTACTGGTTTCAAAATAGCATTAGGTTATAGTCTTGATTTTCAACTGCAATTCCAATCCCGGAATAATTTCTAATTTGTGTCTGAAAGCTTTTCATGCAGACAAAAAGGCACCTAAAAGATTTTTTTTATCAAATTGCCACATGGAAACTGGTATAAACATGCTAATTAACTTAACCCTTTCCCTGTTCTATATTTAGGCCAAAATTTCAATACCTACTGAATATTCATTAAGAAAATAGTTATAAAGAAGGCGGAACATTGTAGATATTTTAGAAAGTAAAGAAAACAGATCTATCAAATTTTATTAGCAAACAGAGCAGACTCGGATCATACAGCTCCTCTAGGAGCCGTCTGATCTGGGTCTTCTCTGTTTGCAAATGCAAACACGTTTATATGAGGAAAAGGGTTAATGTATTTTTTGAAGTTTTTAAACTCAAACAAGCTATAAAGTATTGATTTTCTTTCATAAAAAGCAAATTGTCTGCTTCAAATTTAAAAAAAATAATCTTATAACCCCTTCCATCATGAATATTCATGTAACAAATATTTGTCCCGTATAAAACTAGAAGAGTGTTTAACCCTTCGCTTGCTAATCGCGTCAATATACCTACCTGTAAATAGTGAAGACCCAGATGAGACAGCTCCTGCAGGAGCTGTCTCATCAGGGTCTACACTATTTACAAGTTGATTGTGCAACCAGTGCACTCCATAGCAACGTTTGCACAGCGAAATAGTTGTACACAGTGGAGATATATGTAATTATACAACAGGGCATGGGTAAAGAAGAAGAAATGTATTTTAAAATTCAGCAAGCGAAGGGTTAAAAGAAATACTTGTCTCACCTGCCATTAGCAGAAATGTGACAAAAAAAGCATGATGATAATTGCCTGAAAGACAGACCGACATGACACTAATTGCATAAAAGACAGACCAACAGAAAACAGACATGTGATCCCAAAATGTCACCTAGTTAACCCTTTACTCCATATATACTCCTTTCAACGCCTTTGCAAATTGAGTAGACCCAGATCAAACAGCTCCTGTAGGAGTTGTATGATCAGGGTCTACTGTGTTTGCTTATGAAATAATATAAACTATACTACAGTTTCTACTATGGCCAAAAATTCCAATGCTCACGTGTCATTACAATTAATCTAATTAATATTCATGATGTCATTATTTCTTACAAGAATATTCGTGGAGTAAAGGGTTAAAGTGGGTGAAACAAGACAGGGAAATACCACAAAACCAGATTTTTCATATACTCAATCAAGAGATTTGTCCTAATAACAACTTACAAAAACATTCAAATTTCCTTTCCATACACCATTCACTACTAAAGTTATTGTCAGGGAAACCAAATTCTGCATTTAGCAAAAGAGACCTTGACCTTAGCTAGTATCAGTACAGCAATTACCTCCTTTGTCTTCATGTAAGCTATCCATATTCCAAATTTTGCAGACAATTTTATTTATTTAGCAACTGACCTTGACCTCAAGTTTCTAAAAAGGAATCCCAACATTTATCTTAACCCTTTCCCTCATATAAAAGTGTTTTCACGCATTTGCAACCAGAGAAGACTCAGATCAGACGGCTCCTAGAGGAACTGTTTGATCAGGGTCTGCTCTGCTTGCTTATGGAATTTGATAGACCTGTTTCTTTAGTTTCTAAAGTGGCTACAATATTCCACCTTGCATTTTTCTTTATATCTTTTTTGTTAATGAATATTCAGTAGGTATTGAAATTTGGCCTAATTACAGAACAGGGAAAGGGTTAACTTTAGATCTACCCATGAAACAGAATTAGTACAAATACTGCCTTTCTGAGAAAAACAAGACAAGGCAACTAACAAAAGACATATGCAACTGGAATCCTGGCCTTTGTATTAATTAGTAATTTAACCCATTCCCTGTTCTATGTTTATTCCAAATTTAAATACCTAATGAATATGCATGGACAAATAGTGAAAATGAAATGGAAGATGGAACACTAGCCATTTTAGAAACTGTAGAAGCATCTTTATCAAATTCTGTTAGCAAACAGACCAGACCCTGATCAGACAGCTCCTATAGGAGCCGTCTGATCTGGGTCTACTCTGTTTGCGGATGCGTGAAAACACATTTATATGAGGGAAAGGGTTAAACAGTAGTTATACTGGCACACTGCCACATTTCCATCAATGCATAATAGTTAATTCATAGTAAAATGGATTTGATCAGACTTACCGGACAGGGTGATTCTAGTATACCCCCTCAAACAAGCTTGCAGTGGTATAATTAGTTAATTACAATAGACCCCACTCTACAGTATCTGTCAAAGCCAAACATTCCCCTGAAAAAGTTCAGCTAATCAACAGTCATATCATTATTTCTTGTGCGAATATTCAACAAGGAAGGGTTAAATAAATCAGGCAGGACTTCAGAGAAAAGAAGTCAAATAATGCTATGTGATTCTCGTAACTTACCATCATGAGAAAAGCGGCAAACATTGACAGCCTTGGTGTGACGTTTGAGGTTGGCAAGAAATTCTACACTGGCCTTGCCATCTTCATCCTTCTTGATTTGCCATATCTGTAAAGACCAATCATTTAATTCTTTACATCACAAATATTCTTTACCCCAGAGCTCCAGATAAGATGCGTAAATTAAAACCTTTTCAAGAATAATTCCTTTATTTCTCCACCAAACCCTATACTGTGACCACTTTTTAGAATCGTCTCAAAGAGACGATTCTAAAGAGTGGTCACAGTATAGGGTTTGGTGGAGAAATGACGACTTTAGCATTTGGGTACGCATCGTTATCTGTAGCTCTGTACCCATTTCTTATAGGCTATCTTTAGACCAAACCTCTTTGAATAAATCTACTGAAAAGGAATTTTTTTTAGAATTGTGTAGTTTCAAAAATTGTGAAAAATACAGCATTTGCTTAAATGGAGCAAATGCTAAAGATGGATCTATATTTATCACAATATTTTCATAAAGGGACTTTTACAGGTGTCAAAAGGCATCAATATGAAGTAATAGGTTAAAGACTCTGTCCCATAATTAATAGACTGAATATATTAGTCATGGTAATCTTATTCTTGTATCAACCCTTTACAGTCTTTACCTGATGAATATTCATGCAAGAAAAAATGACATTATAAATATTTATTAGCTGAATGTTTATAATGGTATATGAACATGAGTTTTTGGCTATTGTAGAAACTGAAGACTCAGGGTCCATGCTTATAAAACTTTAAGTTGAGTCTGAGTACGTTCTCAAGCTTTTGATTGGTCAGATTTGAGCCTCTGGCTCAAATCTGACCAATCAAAAGCTTGAGAACTCAAATCTGACCAATCAAAAGCTTGAGAACAAACTCAGACTCAACTGAAAGCTTTATAAGCATTGACCCAGATCTACATAATTTCATAAGCAATGCAGAGCTGACTCTGATCAGACAGGTCCTATATAGGCTATAAGCCATCACTTCTGGTCCTCTGTTGCAAAAATGCGTCTCCGTTTACCTTTTCCTTCATACCAACTTTTTTCATGCCTTCTCAAACAGAGTAGACCCAGATCAGATGGCTCCTGTAGGGTCTTATAAAATCATAATAGATCTGACTTTACAGATTCTAAGCAGACATGTATACATATATGCCATTATAAAATATTATGCAGTCATTTCTTACATGAATATTCATGGAGTAAAGGTTTAAAAATATAAAATAAGGAATCAGACGTGAATAAGAATTATGCTTATAAATATTCGTAATGTCATCATTTCATGAATATTCACGGAGTAAAGGGCTAAACCTAACACTCTAGGAAAGCTGTGCACATGCACACTTACCCTAACATACTTGTCCACTCCCCCTGACACCAATCTCTGTACTCTGTGCTGTCCTGGCTGTATATCAACACTGTATATAGGATCTCTCTCATGCCATGATATCTCTGGGGTTGTTACTTTCATACTGAAACTTATATATAATAATACAGTGAAAACTCGATATTTCGAAACACTTGTAGTAATGAAGAATTTACGCCTTTTCAGGCAGGTGGCTGGTTTAAACCCTTTCCTTGTTCTATGTTTATTCCAAATTTTAATACCTACTGAATATTCATTAACAAAACAGTAATAAAGAAATATGGAAGGTGAAACATTGTAGACATTTTAGAAAGCAAAGAAACAGATCTATCAAATTCTATTGGCAAACAGAGCAGACCCTGATCAGACGGCTCCGTCTGATCTGGGTCTACTCTGTCTGCAAATGCGTGAAGTTGAAAACACGTTTATATGAGGGAAAGGGTTAATGCAGATTGAGTCATACAGAATGCTCCAAGAGGAGCTTTCTGCATGACTCACCCTGCATTAAGCTGCCACCTGTCTTAAAGATCGATAATATTACTTGTTTAAGTGTTCGAATAATTGAGATTTTACTGTAATTTCATTACAATACAAAACCAGTTTCACCATACATATTGTGAGAGCAGCAGGGAAAGTTATCAGATCACAGAAGCCCAGATAAAATGTGTAAATTAAAACAGTTCCCAGAACAACTCCTTTTTTTCTTTACCAAACCCTAATATGCTGTCCAAACGACATAGGCTTTGGTGGAGAAAAGATGATTTTAGTATTTGATCATGCACCTTTATCTATATCTTTACCAGTTGCACAATAAAGGTTCCCCAGTAGCTTTGCTATATACACTGGAGATCCGTTATAACGCGGACCGTTTTACCGCGGTATCAGATATAACGCGGGTGGTCTGTGTCGCCGATTTTTTTTTTGTAAATTATACCTTACCGTATTTATAATATGATTGAATATCGCAATGAAACATAAAATAAACTTAGGTAAACTTATCCGCCCGCAGCAGGCTAAAGGATAAAAACAAACACCGGTCCCTACATAAACAATTGAAGACAATCTTACGTGTGAAAAACTGACAGCTATCAACTCGTATATATGCCGCCATGAATGTAATACACACAGCTGATTACCGGCTCGTATCATGCCAATGATGCCCTAATAACACGGGAACCAGTAAAATCTTAACTGCATAACGTTCATTACAAATTAATTGTGTGTATAATTGAGATGCGCGTGTACTGAATCTTTTCACTGTCAAAGCCACAAAAGTTCGCACTTTAATTATGAAAAACAAACATCATTAGAAATCTAAACCTCTAACTCAATGTGGGGTTGGAGGTTATATGCTAATGCAGAAAAGGGTGTGTACCCTTTGACCAATCAAATGAAATTTAAAACCCCAACAAATGACACGCGACATCACCTGTGACCTTTCATTTTCTGAAAACAGCGACAGCCATGTTTATTGTTTTACACAGCAGGTTTAATTGGATTAGGGGTTTGACAGGCCCTGAGGCAATTACATCCCGTCATAAACAGGCTTGTTTTATGAAATATACTTGGTTGCTTGAAATCATACTCGATTATTACTGCTCATGAACAGACTCAATAAAACCGAGTCTGCAATTTTCTCTTTTTGTGTTGCAATTTTTGCTTTCGGGGGATCACAACCCTTCAGAATTTGTAATTTGTAATTTTGTATAATTACGTTGAACCTTTCCAGTACGTGAATGGACGGGGAAACAAAGTAAACAAGTCAGTTTCGTTCGAAATTAGTTTATTTTAGGATGATAAACCGTTGAAATTATGATCTGCATAAACTCAGACAGAAGAAAATGGTGTTTCATTTAATAATCACATGTAAAGTTTATAGCTATAAAATACTTCCGTAAACAATGTATGACGTAGGTGTTACGTTTTTAGTATGTGTTCTATATAAAGAAACCGGTGTTTACATCATCTGGGACCCGGCGTCTGCTTGTAAATATGTATCGTGGGTGTTATAAATGCTTTGAAATAAAGTTGCAAAATGTGCACTAGTGATTTAGGTTAAAATAGATAAGTTTTTATTTATGGTGTTGTAACTTACCTTTATTCTGAACATTTCTCGATTTTTATTGATGTTTTATTGCCGAAACGCTTTGTTTACATCGGAGGGTATTCCACTTCCTAGTAACGCGTCATAATCTCGGAAAATCGCGCGGTTTATAAATACGACGAGAACGAGGTTACCTCGAAAACTGGGTACGCGACGATACATGCATGTATTGTGATACATAGAGCATAGATTTATCCTTTTCTGTGTGTGTCAAGGTACAAAGCTTAAACTCAAGTGAAATGTAAATTGTCGTATATCATGATCGCCGGATAAAAAATAAGCGACGAAATATCGTATATGTGGTAAAAGCTTGTATATACATAAAGTGAACAAAAATATCGTAGCGTGGTCCAACCAGTTTTCGAACACCCAAGGCTTATTTTTTTGTTTTCAACCGAGAAAAATCAGCGGATGTCATTTGCACATTTTATTTCATTGTTATCAACTATTACTACATACATTCATGTGGAATTAAAACATTTATGATTTAGAATACACAAATAATAACGTGTGTTTTGTGTACCTTCTTAAATGGCAATATGGCGGGTTTCCCAACCTGTTTTCGAACATCCAATCAAAATCATTATAGTAGAGTAATTAATGCAGTTAGGTTCATGCCATTCATTCCACTTTCATATAACAACCATATACACAAGTTGGTCACAAAAATGTTAACTAAAATATTAATAAAAGTATAAAAAAAATATTTATCGCAATTAGTGGCTAGATCCCATGCGGAATCTAACGGGGCGGTTATTTTTCCTGAACTAGATTATGAGGATCGTCAGTTTCAATGCCTTTAGGTCATTGGCAGCTTTGTAGGCATTTGTGAGTGCTGTAGGATAATACAATATGTATTTGCCCACATACTTTGATGGATGGGCCTTAAAAGATAGTTCTACCATGGCTAGTAAGTTTCTGAATGGGAAAAGGAAACGTGTTCTATTATGTTACATACACGTTAAGAGAATAGGCTGTTTGAACTGCCCTATATGCATCATAAAGACAACTACGTCATAATTCTACATTGGGATTTCCACAACAAACTCAGAAGGGAAATGCTGGTGGCATTTCCTCAAATTTTATTTATATTAGACACCGTAATTTAGGGTTCTCAACTGGGGGCAATACTGGTAATAGTAGAAATGGCCATTTTTTCTCTCAGAAACTATAACGTCATGTAAAAGTAATTTTTTTTTGCACATTGTTGATTTTGATAGCTGTCCATCTGCTTATCAACACTTATAGTGTATTAGACAAGCGTATGACGTCATAGCGCGTGCATACGAGGAATTTTTCGCGAAAACGTGAGATGTTCGAAAACAGGCGGTGTTCGAAAATACCTCCGAAACAGTCTGGTAGAGTCCGGTAGAGTCTGGTAGAGTCCGGTAGAGCCTGGAGGCCTTTTTAGAAGTTTAAGTGCAATTTAAAGATTATAATGCTGTTATATAGCACTATTTTGTATGTTTGCAGCAGTAGTAATAATTAACATCCGTTAATAAATGTGCTTATAATAGCTTGAAAACTCCCTGTAAATATTACCGGGGTCACACGGTAATGGCCGACCTACGTCGGATAGTCTGTTCTAGTTTTAGAAGTCTATATGGTATTAAATTTCCCCCTTTTTATCAGAAAACATTTTACATACATTAATAAGTAATTTTATTATAATTTCAAAGGCAGTATGGACATGATATACATGTATTGTATGACAGATTGTTGTTTCGCCTTTTTCAGATTGGCGATAAGTCGGAAATCACCGGTAGTGTCTGGAGATGAAAACGGGAGTTTTAGGCCAACATTTGCAAAATTAAGCGAATTAATATATTAATAACAAGGTAGAGATGTATCTGCAACCATATTTCACATAAAATTGTGTAGCAATTTGTGAATAATTGGACTCAAATTGTTAGTATCGAAACCTAAGTATACGACTCTATATCCGACGTAGGGCGGCCATAACCGCGTGACCCGGTAATATTTACCGGGTGTTTTCAAGCTAATATACGATCATTTTTAATGGATATTAACTTCTATAGCTTCAAACATACAAAACAATGTGATATAACAGCATAATAATCTTTAAATTGCACTAAAAAGGCCTCCAGACTCTACCGGACTCTACCAGACTCTACCGGACTCTGTTTAGTAGCACCGCCTCCGATGACGATACATTTAAAAAATCGTCACGACCAAATGATAGAAAAAAAAATAGACCTAATTTGTCACATAAAGACGAATTCATAAAAATAATCAGTTTTTTGCTTCTCCTGAAAAATAGTGATTTCCATTATACGAGGTTTTGTCAGCACAGCGACGATACAGATTCCCTGTTTACTGGTAGTTTGAGTACGAATGGTATCGGGCCGAAACGACCGTCTAAACCCCAAATCGAAGAAATTCCAATAAATTGATTGATATCTGTGCTGATCCTGAATGGAAGATGACATTTCCAATAGATACTTTTTGATTGAACGCGTAATCTTTATTTGTTACCTTATCAATTATCCGTCTCTGCGTAACTTTTCAGTACGCAAGTTTTGTTGTTGATATTTGGCGCCTTTTCCGAGATCGCTTACAGCAACGAAAATCTATGTTGCACTAAATGATAGATACTTCAAGATATTTCTATCAAAATTTAATTAAATTTTAATATTTCCATTAAACTTAGATGTTTCGAGAAAATAAATTGTTTTCTGGTAATATAGTTCTTAATGTTTTGTAAACGTTACAAGCAACATAGAAAATGTCATGTGTCAAAATATCAAGTTTTCGCGGATGATTCGAAACATGAACTTACAGACACTGCTATGTAAATATTCACCGATTCAATGTTCCATAGGTACTTATTAATTTATATTTAAATGTGTTTGTTTTCCAAGATAATATAAAGCAGACACCAGGTCTAATTCCATTTTGGATCTAGATTTGGTACTTTTGTCAGGTTTTGATCAAGGCCCCCGCATCCATTTATTTTGTTACTGTAGCTGTCACTCACATTTGTAACTCGATATGTATCGAGATGTTGTTTTTTATTATTTTAAGACAGAGTGAACCTCTAGCTCATTCGATCGAATCGTATTTAGGAACTGTCATTTTAAATGTTGTCGGTCAATAGCTATCCGTAGCTAATGTTTACTGTTATATGACATACCGACTTTAAGTAAAAAATTTGTATCTTGTAAATATTTTTGTCTCTGTCCTAGTTAGTAACTTCTGCTAAAAATCGTTGCCGATTATTTGATGCAAACGCTTGCAGGGTTCTGGCGAGAATTGAAAATATTTGAGACATGTGTCCCATTGATAGTTAAAAAGTAGGGACATTTTCAAAATCTGTGAGACACCGACAAGTGTGAAAATATTTTTTCAACCATCATTCATTATGAAAATGCTATGTTTATGAATCTGTGGATCTATGACTGATTTCCTTAATATGTAAATATTTTCTCTGATCATATTCACAGTTTGATTTGATCTAAATCTGATCTGGTTACTGTGGACTATCCTGGTAAGAACTGACATTTTTGAGACATTTGTCCCAATGACAGTAAAAAAATGGGGACATTTCTCATTTTGATGGGGAAAATGTCCCAATTTCTTGCCCTCGCAAGAACCCTGCGCTTGTCAGGAGGGGTGCCCGATGTTTCGTTAACTGCCTGTTTCGGTAAAATGAATTTATATAGTAACTTGTTCCGCCATTTCGGTAAAAAGGTCATTATATAGTATTCATCTAGTCTCATCAATGAGCTGTAAGACAGCAGATTTACCCAGGTTTTGGTAAATTACCAGTTCAGTAAATTGAATTTATATAGTAAATAGAATCGACGTTTCGGTAAAAACGTGATTATATATATAGTAATTATATATACACAGGTATTTCACATCTTCCATTTTAATCTAATAGATCTATAATGGTATTATCATTTGAAACTGATTTGAACTTATATTATGTGTTATCATAGGTCTTTGCCTCAATGGATCAAATTGTTTTTAAAAACTTTCTGAGGTGAACATCTACCCAAATTGTTACGATGGGCCTAATTTTCCATACATGGCTGAAGAGAAAAATAAAGATCATCTTCCAAAGTTCCAGAGGCTAATCTTTGGCTATATTTATAAAAATCTGACAATTGCTGTTTTGAACACAATTCATCACAGGTGTGTGGGAATCTGCAAAGTTTCATCCATGGACAAGTCAGGTGCAGGTTCTACTTGTCTGCTTATAAAGAATACTTGTCTACTAAAATCATGATGATCACATTTAGAGTTGCAAGCTGTTGTTTGACTTATTGATGTAAATAGCAAAGCCTTTTGCAGCAATTAAAAGAACCCAAAGCAAAGGACAAGTCCGAGAACAAGTAGAAAAGAAAGATACAATTGTCTGTCTCTGTAATTTGTCGTGTCAGACAAGAAGGGCCTTGGATCTCCACAGCCCTGCATCACATGGCCTATTGACTGGTGAACAATAAAGGACTATCATGATGATGACCCACTTGTTCAATTACTGTACTAAATTAAAAGTTCAGACTAGATCACTATAGCTTTCTTGTCTGTTTTAGAGGTGGCCTGTAGCTGACCCAGTAGAACAACAGATATGTGTTGGCTTCCCTTTAAATCAAGATAAAAGAGGGATTTAGTATGAACTCAGCCAAGAATGTTGGAAGAAAAAGACTTGGCCGTTTACCTATTGTGGGTGGAAATGCTACCTCAAGCCATGACATAAAAAGATCTTGCCAAATCGAAAGCAGGTATAGAATGGTGACTTTACATTACACATTTCAGACAGTCTCTGAGGCTTCAAAGCTATAACTCTAAAAGGTTTGAATTCATCCAGAGGTCCAGATAAGATGCATAAATTAAAACATTTTCAAGAATAACTTCTTTATTTCTCCTTTTTTTTCTCCACCAAACCCTATGGTGTTATGACCACTCTTGAGATTTGTCTCGAAGAGATCATTCTAAAGAGTGGTCGCAGCATAAGGTTGATGATTTTAGTATTTGAGTATGCAGGTTTATCAGTAGCTCTGATCATCATATCTCCACCAACCCAATGTAACAAATGATTGAGGTGTGATCACATCATGAGAAGTCCCAAATGTACAGGTTGCATAGTTTTTAACCGTTTACTTTGTGAATTAGATAGATAGATAGATTTATTTGGCATCTAAAATTGCATACAATTTACAAGATATTAATACATAAAAATGACATATTTAGAAATATGGTATAATGAAAAATTGTAATGATTTCCATATAAGTATTTAAATATTACATAGAAGCAAATTTTTAATCAGTTATATTGAAATATTACAGTAGTGTAGTTTGACCCAATAAGATGATATAATATGTTAAAATGATGATGATAAAAAATGAATCTAAGTTGACTTTGATCATTCCAAACTCTCCAAATTTTGCATATGAATTAATTTAATTCTTGCATTGATTAAAACCATAAAAAGGGAAATTGATTGCCTAGGAAAACAGTAAACGGTATACAAGCAAACAGAGCAGACTGATCAGGACAGCTCTTACAAGAGCTGTATGATCTGGATTTACTCCCCTGCTAGAAGTAGAAGGCATAAAAATGCATGCTTTTCAAAACTTACAAAAAAATAATGAAAACACTGGATGAATTAGTAATAACCTTAACAAACAGTTTGTATTCCAAATTAGACATCAATCAAGTTTGCATCTTATCAGAATCCAAATAGTTTGACTCTCTGATTGCAGTTTTGTAAACAAATTTAACTCATTCCGGCATAGGCTAATTTTAGATCCAACCTCTTTGATTAATCGATCAAAAAGGAGCATTTACTAGAGAAAAGGAAAATTTTAGAAATATGTAGTTTTGAAACCATTGTGATAAATAGAACATTTGCTCCTATGGTTTTATCACAACTGGTTTCAAAGAGTGACTTTTACAGAGGTGTCAATATGCGGGAATGGGTTAACCCTTTCCTCCATAAATACACCTTTCTACGCCTCTGTAATAACCACTTCTTAACTACAAAATTCTAAACTTTTACTTTTCTCTAGTAAATGCTCATTTTGGGTAGGTTCATTCAAAGAGGTTGGGTCTAAAATAGCCTATGGGGGAATGGGTTAAGTAAATTATCCTTTAACATTAATCCAGAGCTACAGATAAAGATGCATACTCAAATACTAAAATCGTCATTTCTCCACCAAACCCTATACTTTGAGACGATTCTAAAGAGTGGTCACAGTATAAGGTTTGATGGAGAAATAAAGAAGTTATTCTTGAAAATGTTTTAATTAACACATCTTGTCTGGAGCTCTGTAATCAGACGCTGCATCAGAGACATTGTAACTGGTCTTAGTCAACTTTTTTATTTGAAATTCCCATAGATTTCTCTTGGTCATGGCACTTCTCAAATAATGAATAACAGGGTTTTTTTTATTTTCAGAGACCATCATGGATCTGTTCAGGTAAGACCTTTTACTTTATATACACACCTTTTAACACCACCATTAACAGAATCAACTCTATTTACCTTGTTCATAGAACATTTGATCCATAAATACGCCTTTCTATGACTCTGCACACAGAGTAGACCCAGATCAGACAGCTCCTATGGGAGCTGTCTGATCAGGGTCTGCTCTGTTTGCTCATGCCATACTATAGATTTAACTCTACAGTCTCTGCCAAGACCAAAATTTCCTGTGTTCATAAGTCATTATCAAAATTCTTGTAATTAACCTTAAGTTACTTCATAAATATGCCTTTTGCAACCAGAGTAGACCCAGATCAGTTGGTTCCTCTAGGAGCTAAAGCTCTTGTTATATTATTAATAATTTATTATAGTAAACTTTGTAATGAGCACCAATATAAGATAATATAATAAATTATTAATCAATAATTGTTAATGAGATGATTTTGATAGATAAGTTCATGTCTTTGGAGCAGAACTGAATTAAACATTAAATTCTGTATACATGTAGTTGCTTTTTATTTGGATTATCCAAATAAGCTTTACCATAATTACCGGAAGTATTGGCACAAATAATTTTAGGCAAATAGTGCTGGTCCAGATAAAATAACCCCTGAAGGAGTTGTTTGATCATGGTCTACCTTATTTGGTATTTTGTCAGTCTAATTTGAAAGTTATCAAAATGGGGTCAAATTGAATCATTAGTCCTTTACTCCATGAATATGCTTTGGCAAACAGAGTACACCCAGATCAGACGGCTCCTATGGGAGCCATCTGATCTGGGTCTGCTCTGTTTGCTTATGATGTAATATAGATAAGATCTATAGTCTCTGCCATGGCCAAAACTTACTCTCTCCATGTGCTGTTATAAATGTCAAATAAATACTTCATGGTGTCATTATTTCTTACATGAATATTCATGGAGTAAAGTGGAGAGAGGCAATCGGGTGTCTAAAAATGAAAATAAGTAGGAAAATTAGGCTATACTGATTGAGTAATACTTACCACTTTAACCCTTTCCCTGTTCTGTATTAAGGCCAAATATCAATACCTACTGAATATTCATTAACAAAATAGTTATAGAGAAATATGGAAGGTGGTACATTGTAGACATTTTAGAAAGTAAAGAAACAGATCTACAATATGTTATTAGCAAATAGAGCAGACCCTGATCAGACGGCTCCTCTAGGAGCCGTCTGATCTGGGTCTACTCTATTTGCAGATGCGTGAAAACACGTTTATATGAGGGAAAGGGTTAAAGAAATTGAGTTTCCAACAAAACAAAATGGGTATTAAAATTTCTGTGAGTATTTCCACATTTTTTGAGATGATCTATAGTTATAGTAATCAAAAGAGACTCTAAGCAAAGCTAGCCTAGAGCTTACTGTCGCACAAAATATGTCCATGAATAAAGTGGACGCTAACATGTTTATTATAATTTAAAGAATAAAAATGATTATTACATCAGATTATGAAATCTATGGCTTACTATTTAAATTGTGATAGATATTATAAATTTAGCCTTAAATGACCTCTGTTACTCTGGCGTTACAGTTTCAATTTTGTTTTCCTAATTTTTATTGAATTTTATTACACACTTGACTGATTTCAAATTAATTGAATATTTGGCAAATTGATTGTTCAAATATACACCATATCTCTTCCTCTGATATTTTTAAGAAATCTAAGTCAAGGTCATCAGAATCTGGGTGTGTTGACCTGTCCTTCAGTGCATCATTTGCATGTGACCTTGAAGGTGACCTTGACCTCATGTCAGCACTGGACAAGATGGAGAATGACTACAAACCAACCAGGCCAGAAGAATCTAGATCAGCTTCCATTGAAAGGAATAAAAGAGTTGTTACTGGTAGTACTAATAAAGAGAAAAGAATTCCTTCAAGCAAAACATATTCTAATAAGGGAAAAACAGAATCTTTTATTGAAATTGTTCCAAAACAAGCAAATAAAGTTAATGTATGTAATAAGCGAAACCATGGAGATTTAACAACTTATAAAGAAAACCTACCAGTCAAGACTAAAAGTCAGAGAAAGCGATCATTAACAAAAAGCCCAGCATTCTTTCAAGATGATAGTTTGTGGACCAGTCCCATTGGTATGTCAACCCCCCATAACCCACATCTAGCGATTACTAACAAAAGCTTGCTTAATTCTAGTGGAAGAAGGTCAAGAACTAATTCCACTTCACAAAAATGTAAGGGGTCTAGCAGGACTGCAACAGATAAGAAAACAGAATCAAAGATTATGAAAACGCCAGAAAATATTACAACAAGAACAACAAGATCTAGCTCAAAGAGGAAAAGCCAAAATGAAATCAAACAGAAAAAAGTTGTTGACGGCCTTGATTGTAAAGACACACCAGTTAGGGGGAATGTTTGTGACAAGAATAACAGAAGTGACTTCTTTAAATCTTTGTTTGTTGATGGCACCAGTTTTAATGATTTATCTAGTCATGAGACTGACCCTGGAAAACAAACAAAACGTGTTGTACATGATAATCCCAAAAGAGAAAATAAACTTAATAATTTATCTCGAAATAAACTTTTACATGATGACCAAGGCCATATTCTAGAGGAGGAAAAGGGTGCAGTACAAGTTTCATCGAAGCCTGCACAGCATGGAAGACAGACTGTCAAAGATACAGATGTGATGATCCCACAACCAAAAGATGACGACTTACATTGCAGAACTAAATCACAAGATGCTGATGATGTAAATGATAAAATAACCACAAAGAGAACTGGCTCTAATGACTTTGTCGTTGAAGCGGGTCCATCAATGTCAAATGAAGGCAGTGTCAAGATCCAACCAGGTATATCTGGAAATGGCAACATTGCCATCGCTGTAAATTAAACATCAATGCATTTCTTTTCTAGCAATGAAATGTTCAATCTAAAATTAAAATAAACAATAAAATATTATCCCTTTTGTTTGATGAATGTTTTCAATATCTGACCATGGTAGAAACTGTAAAATCTGATCTACAACCTTCTACTCCATGGATATTCATGTAAGAAATAATGACTTCATCAATATCTGTTAGATCAATTGTAAAAATGCTGGTAGCAGGTGGACACAGGAATGTTATCTTCAGAAGCCGTAAAGATATGGTCCTAAGGAATATGTAAACCTGAGATCGAGTTTACTTATCTGTAGCAAATCAATGTTAGCCTTTACTCCATAAACATGCCTTTCTATGCTTTTGCAAACAGAGTAGACCCAGATCAGACAGCTCCTATAGGAGCTGTCTGATCTGGATTTGCTCTGTTTGCTTGTGAAAAAATATAGATATGATATGATTCTACAGAATCTGTCATTTCAAAACATTCCTGTGTTCATGTGTCATTATAAAATTAATCTGATTAATATTCATGATATCATTATTTCTTTCATGAATATTTATGGAGTACAGGGCTATTAAATTTCAGACATGCTTTTCAGTGTCTCCCACCCGCACCTCCTCTCCACCCAGGGGTTAAAATGGGTACCTGTGAGGGTCACTAGCCGGTACTGTGGCTGCGTAATTGCACCATATTTTAGCAGTGCTCAATATTGTAGGCAAATGACTCAATGAGAAAGTCATAAGGGGAGTAAATGTACAGTCGGCCAAGCAGTCCTTTGGACTGAAAGTAGACTGTAACTAGGTACTTTACTTTATCCCAGAATATTTTTTTACATACAATATTAATATTATTAAGTTTCATTCAGCAAGAATAATTTCTATTGTATTGATTTTATGAGATTAACTCATTCCCTCCTACTGATGCATTTTGAATTCAATTTTGATAAAAAGAGCATTTGCTCCATATCACTTTGGTTTAAAAACTATACAATTCTAAAAGTTTCCTATTCTCAAGTAAATACTCCTTTTCAGTAGATTTATTCAAAGAGGTTTGGTCTAAAAGTAGTCCTAAGAGGGAATGGGTTAACCCTTTCCCTCATATAAACGTGATTTCACGCATTTGCAAACAGAGTAGACCCTGATCAAATGGCTCCTGGAGGAGCCATCTGGTCAGGGTCTGCTCTGTTTGCTAATAGTTTTTTGATAGATCTGGTTCTTTAGATTCTAAATTGGCTACAATATTCAACCTTCCTTATTTAACTGTAACTATTTTGTCCATGAATATTTAGTAGGTATTGAAATTTGAAACAAACATAGAACAGGGAAAGGGTTAAGGAATATTCAATGAAGTTTAAAGAATGGATTTGATTTTCTCCTTAGGAGCTTCATGAAGACTGGTCCAGATGGTTCAGAGCAGGAATTACATTTATCAGCAACCTCAAACATTACACATATGTTATAATGCTTTGGTCCAATTTACGCATTTGAATTATTGAATTTGGAAACTGACACATTTGTTTTACAAGAATCTATAAATTGTTTATTACGTTTTTCACTTCTTTACACTTTTCTCCAAGATAAGCCTTTTGTAAAGTCTTTGCAAACAGATAAGATCCAGATCATACAACTGTAGAAGCCGTCTGATTCTGATTGCCCTGTTTGCATATGGAATAATAATGTAGGTCGTTTAATTATTATTGAAAAAGTCGTTATTTCTTACATGAAGATTAACTCTTTGCTTGCTATTTACGTCAATATACCTACCTGTAAATAGTGAAGACCCAGATGTCTCACCAGGGAGAAATGTATTTTAAAATTCAGCAAGAGAAGGGTTAATTGAGTAAAGGGTTAGCCCTTTCCCTGTTAAATATTTATGTAAGAAATATTGACATCATGAATATTGAGTAGTTGAGTTTGTATAACAGCTTGTACACACATGAATGTTTGATTTTAGTGGAAACTGTAGAATCGGGTCTATAATAATTTCATTTAGCAAAGTTATTAAACCTTTCATCCATGAATATTTATGTCAGAAATAATGACATCATGATTATTCATTCTTGCATGTGAACACAGGAATTTTTTGTCAAGACAGAAATTGTAGAATCTAATCTACATTATGTCATAAGCAAACAGAGCAGACCTTGTTCAGATGGCTCCAACAAGATCTGGGACTACTCTGTTTGCAAAGGTGTTGCGAAAATTTATAATTCTTATCTTTTTGTTTTTAAAATAACCAGACTTGCTACAGAATTGGTTATGGATTTTACAAAAAAAATCATGTTCCAGGTTCATCGATGGACCAGCTAGCCCTGTCTAGTTGGGGTTTGCCGGACCCTGTACTGAAGCAGTACCACCAGCGTGGCATCACACACATGTTTGAATGGCAGGCTGAGTGTCTATTGCAGGGAAATGTCCTCGGTATGTCAGCACTCATATTGACACCTTTTGATGCTTCAGTTAAAGTCATTTTTAGCTTGTCTGTTTTGAAGAAAAGTCGAGCTATTGTAATCACTGGGTCGTAGTTGTCGTGCAAAAACTTTAATGTAGCTCATTACACGAAAAGTATAAGAGGTATCAACATGAAACTTCATAGGTTAGTAGATCTCATTGAGGGGAAGGCCGTTACATAAGAACCATAACTCTTGATTTCAAAATTTTGGAGTTATGGCCCTTTATCATTTTCAATTTTTTTTAAATTTAGCTGGACAAGTACCAAATCAGACGAACGTTGGTGCCGCAGGCGGCTCTTGTTGAAATGATTGTAATAAATAGAGCATTTTCTCCATAGGAGCAAATGGTTGTTTATCACAATGGTTTCAAAACTACAAACTTCTAAAAAAAATCCTATCCTCTTCAGAGCTCCAGATAAGATGCATAAATTAAGATGCATAACTTATTTCTCCACCAAACCCTATGTTGTGACTGCTCTTTTGAGTTGTCTCTTCGAGATGATTCTAAAGAGTGGTCACAACATAGGGTTTATCGCAGAAATGATGATTTTAGTATTTGAGTATGCACCGTTATCTGCCTCTTGTAAATGCTCCTTTTCAGTAGCTTTATTCAAAGAAGTTTGATTTAAACCTTTCCCTGTTCTGTATTTAGGCCAAATTTCAATACCTACTGAACATCCATAAAGAAATATGGAAGGTGGAACATTGTAGACATTTTATAAAGTTAAACAGATCTATCAAATTTTATTAGCAAACAGAGCAGACCCTGATCAGACGGTTCCTCTAGGAGCCGTCTGATCTGGGTCTACTCTGTTTGCAAATGCGTGAAAACACGTTTATATGAGGGAAAGGGTTAAAACTTAACCATGTGAATGCTGAATATCCAAGATAAAATGTCCCATTAGTGGTTAACTGTCACTTAACTCTAGAGTCATTTCAGTATGAAGGGCTTACAAAAAGTACAGTCCCTGATCTGAGATCTCTTGGAGCCTTCTGATCTTGGTCTGCACAGCTTGCAATTCCAATACATTTGTTTCAACATTCAAGGCATATATTAAAGTAAAATCATCCAAATTGATTTATTAATCACAGATATACAGCCCTAGATAAGATTCTTTCCGTCTGATCAGGGTCTTCTCTGTTTGCCAAGACATAGAAAAGTGTTTCTTAAACTTGATCATCATCCATTTACGTCAGTAGCACTTTGATTTGACATTTATAAATTGAGCAGTCCATGACCAAATAGGTCCGGCAGTCTACCCAGTAAATATGATTATCTTCAAGCTTACCATATTCCAGGTGGTTTCTTTTCAGGGGGAGGTAATTTAGTTTATTCAGCTCCTACCAGTGCTGGTAAGACCATGGTGGCAGAGTTACTGGTCCTAAAACGAGTTCTTGAGACAAGGAAGAAAGCTATTATCATCCTGCCCTTTGTGTCTGTCACCCGTGAGAAAATGTTCTATCTTCAGGTGAATATACATCATCATGTATATATAATACATAATTGATTGAGCATTTACAGTAAAACCTCTCTATAACGACCACTAAATTGTGTTAATTAGTTGATGTTTTGGGCATGTGGCTGCTTAAAGCAAGGTGAAAGTAAAACAGAACGCTCCTATAGGAGCGTTCTGTTTTACTTTCACATTGCTTTAAGCAGCCACCTGCCTTTAACACAAAATAATTGATGTAATTAAGTGGTCGTTATAGAGAGGTTTTACTGTAGTTGTTTTGTTCTAGAGTGAACCCTTTACACCTTGAATATTCATATAAGAAATAATGTATGTGTGAATAGTTGTTAGCCTAATTTTTATAATGGCATCTGTCTGCAGAATCAAATCCATTAAGCAAACAGAGCAGACCCTGATCAGACAGCTCTTACAGCAATCATCTGATCTGTGTCTACTCTGTTTGATAAGGCATTAACCCTTCTGTTGCTGAATTTTAAAAAAACCCAGTTCTTCTTCTTTACCCATGCCCTGTTGTATAATTGCATATATCTAAACTGTCTGCAATTATTTTTCTGTGCAATCACTGCTGTGGAGTGCACTGGTTGCACAATCAATTTGTAAATAGTCTGGGTCTTCACTATTTACAGGTAGGTATATTTACGTGAACAGCTAGCGAAGGGTTAACCCTTTCCTCTGTGCATGCAATTCGTTCCATGCGTAGAGGAACCTTTGGAGTCTTCCTCCACCTGTAATTAGCTGGACGTCGCGACATGACTGAAATACTGTTAAAGCGACGTAAAACCCGATAAAAAAAAAAAACCCAAACCAAACCTTTCCCTCTTTATATGTTTCCAAATTTCAATACCTACTGAATATTCATGCACAAAATAGTTGTACTGAAGAGTGGAAGGTAGAACACTGTAACCATTTTAGAAACTAAAGAAACAGAACTATCAAATTCCATCTACTGAAAAGGAGAATTTACTAGAAAAAAGGAAAATTTTAGAAATGCTCTATTTATCAATGGTTTCAAAAATTGACTTTAACAGAGGAATCAAAAGGCATCAATATGAGGGAATGGGTTAAAATAATTTCCATTATTCAGAGGCTTAAAATGCTGTAAATATTTACAATGCTTATATTTTCAGGAGTTGTACCAAGATGCAGGCATAAGGGTTAGCGGGTTTATGGGCAGCTATGCTCCAGCTGGGGGCTTCAGCAAAGTTGATGTTGCAGTATGTACCATAGAGAAGGGAAATGGTATCATCAACAGGTGTTTGGAGGACAACAGACTTGACGAGTTAGGTGAGTTCATGGACACACCTTTTTATGCCTTTACAAACAGATCAGACAGCTCCCTTAGGTGTTGTCTAATCAGGGTCTGCCCTGTCTGCCTATGGAACTATATTGAGCTTACTCTAAAGTTTGTGTCATCGTGAAAAATTCCCTTGTTTTAATATCTTTATAAAATTCAGTTAATGAATATTCATGAAGTGATAGACTCTTACATAATTAAACACGAAGCAAGGGATAGATGTGTTGCTTTGTGAAGATTTCTATGGTTGCTTAATGACTGCAAAAGTAATGCAGAAAGCTCCATCTGCCTTACAGATCCATTAATTAGACATTGCTTTGATGATCACCTATCACAGGTTCTGCTGTGCTTACATTACCACAGAAAGGCAACTGCATTATAAGGAAAATCTTATGCATATGTGAAAAACTCATGGGTACACCTTTAACCCATTCCCTCATATCAACACCTTTTGACGCCTCAATAAAAACCACTTTTGGAAACCATTGTGATTAAAAGAGCATTTGCTCCAAAGGAGCAAATGCTCTTTTTATCACAATGGTTTCCAAACTGTACAATTCTAAATTTTCCTTTTCTCTAGTAAATGTTCATTTTAGGTAGTTTTATTCAAAGAGGTTGTGTCTAAAAAATAGTCTATGAGGTAATGGGTTAATCACAATTACCATATACCTGTGGTGTGTTCATTAGTGGTGACTGTTTGCATCCAGGGATTTGCCACTAGTCTGTATTATATGATTTATCTAGTGATTTGCCAATTAATCGCAGTATTCGGCGATCATGTCTTGAAAGTTCTGAGAAGATGATCGATGAATGGAGATCCTTATGGAGATCATACAGTTTAGCAAACTGTAAAAGTCAAACAAGGCCAAATATCTGATATGGGTTTTACACATTGTTTCAAGTTTGTCTCATTGTGTTAACCCTTTCCCTCATATAAACGTGTTTTCACGCATTTGCAAACACAGTAGACCCAGATCAGACGGCTCCTAGAGGAGCCGTCTGATCAGGGTCTGCTCTGTTTGCTAATAGAATTTGATAGATCTGTTTCTTTGCTTTCTAAAATGTCTACAATGTTCCACCTCCCATATTACTTTATAACTATTTTGTTAATGAATATTTAGTTAGGTACTGAAAAATGGACTAAATATAGAACAGGGAAAGGGTTAACTGAACGGAGTCATTTTGTAATCTAAGATTTAAAACGGAGTTTACCCTTTATATCAAATGCCATGTTTTAAACGAAAAGGGACTGGTCTGGATATACATCGATTGCAAACCTACAGCCCATATCTGACCTTAACCGCAACTCAAATAAGCCCGCCATATTAAAATTTAATCATGACTTTTAATTGATGATTGATAGTGAACATGTACCGATGATCAAGTTAATTTTTTGTATCCATTTCAAACTTTAGTTTTTTCACACATCAAGCACAAACTTTCCACATTACTTTTGTCCTGCTGCATCTAGCACCCATAATTATACTTCTTTTAGGTGGTCACATTAGTGGGGTTTTACTCTATTTCAGTACTGAATGCATGACTGGTAGTCCAAACTGTGATGAGTAGACCAACTGACATCCCCCTCTTTTTGTTATTCTCCTTTTTCAGGAATCATTGTTGTAGATGAATTACATTTGATTGGAGATCCTCACAGAGGCTATCTACTAGAATTACTGCTAACTAAAATAGCATACATGGTAAAAAAATCGCAGCAAACAGACCAACGGTAAGTAGACATACATGTACAATGAAATCCTCTTTAGGCACTAAGTATTGGCTGAAGGGGTGGGATGGTGGACAGATGAAGTGTTGCACTAATTATCTGAAATATTCAGACGGACAAACTTAGGCAAATAATGCAGACCGAAATCAACAGCTACTTCAGGAGCCATTTGATTAGGGTCTACACTGTGTGCTATATGCCAGTCTCATATAAATTCATCTAGTCATAGACACATAGGCTAAATAAGCCCTTGTCACAGATTCATAGTCCACAATAGCTCTTATAGACCAGAATAGTCCTTGTCATAGATTTATAGACCAGAATAGCCTTTGTCATAGACTTAAGCCCACTATAGCCCTTGTCACAGACTCATAGCCCACAATAGCCACTGTCACAGACTCATAGCCCACAATAGCTCTTGTCATAGACTCATAGCACATAACAGCCCTTGTCAGAGACTCATTGGTCAGAATTGCTCTTTTTATAGATTTATAGACCAGAATAGCCCTTGTCATAGATTTAAGCCCACTATAGCCCTTGTCATAGACTTGAAGGTCAGAATAGCCCTTGTCATAGACTCATAGGCCAAAATAGCCCATGTCATGGACTCGGCCCACAATAGCCCTTGTCACATACTCATAGGCCAGAATAGCCCTTGTCAGACTCATAGACTTAAGTCCACTAAAGCCCTTGTCACAGACTCGTAGGCCAAAATAACCCTTGTCATAGACTCATAGCCTGCAATAGCCATTGTCATAGACTCATAGGACAGATTAACTCTTTGTCATAGACTCACAGCCTGCAGTAACCCTTGTCGTAGACTCATAGGACAGATTAACCCTTGTCAGAGACTCATTGGCCAGAGTAGTCCTTGTCATAGGCCGTACCAAGTTGTTTAAACATAAATGGGGCATCAATATCCTATGAACACATTTACAGTTATTATAATGAAGAACTATTATGAACTACTTCTATTTGCAGGGATTTGGCACCATTGTCAATACAAATAGTTGGTATGAGTGCAACACTTCCCAACCTGGACCTTCTTGCTCGCTGGATAGATGCTGACCTGTACCGCACTGACTACCGCCCAGTACCGCTGACGGAGTGTGTGAAGATTGGAACAGCCCTGTATGACAACAACATGGCTTTGATCCGAGATATTGACACAACATACACAGTCAAGGTGAACACTAGATGCTAATGGTGGTTATTGTGTTATCCAGAAACTTGCATTCTGTAACCAGTCTGGTTTGAAGGGAAATGTAATGAATATCAACTACCTTTATGCTACCAATCTCATTCTAAGATGAATCTTTGTTGCACTGTTTTAACTATTTGAATGTGTAAATGAGTTAGCAGTCATTTGTAGTGAAAACTCAACCCAGAGAGCACCTATGGGAGCCCTCAGAATGAAGAGTCAGGCCAGAGAGCACCTATGGGAGCCCTCAGAATGAAGAGTCGGGCCAGAGAGCACATGGGAGCTGTCTGAGTGAAGACCCAGATCAGAGAGCTTTTATGGGAGCCCTTTGAGTGAAGACTCGGACCAGAGGGCTTCTATGGAACCCCTCTTAGTGAAGATTCAGACCAGAGAGCTCCTGTTAGAGCCTTCTGAGTGAAGACTCAGATCAGAGAGCTCCTATGGGAACCCTCTGAGTGAAGAATCAGATCAGAGAGCTCCTGTTGGAGCCCTCTGGTCATAGTCTGCTTTGTATAGTTGTAAATGTGTAACCCTTTATTCCATAAAGCATTGACCCGGTTGCAAACAAAGTAAAACCAGATCAGACGGCTCCTACTGGATCAGGGATCAGGGTCTGCTCTGCTTGCTTATGAATAATACTGTCAGATCTGATTCTACAGTATTTGCCATATTTAAACCAAATATCCATGTATTCATATGACAATAATAAAAAACCCTCTAATTAATATTCATGATGTCATTATGTCTTACATGAATATTGAAAAGGTAAATCGAGGGCTTGGTGCAAAACTATTCTAACTCCTTCACAAAGTGAAGGAGTTAGAATAGTTTTGCACCAAGCCCTCGAAATGGGGTTGGAATATGAGAGGAGGTGGATGGGAATGTTGTTTGTAGCCTTTGACTTACAGATCTAGGTCAGATTTAAAAAGCAACTTAGAACTTGTATACTTGAATGTTTCTCTAGGGTGATACTGACCATGTAGTGCCTCTGTGTATAGAGACAGTTAGGGGAAGTCACTCCGTCCTGATATTCTGCCCCACTAAGAACTGGTGTGAGAAGCTGGCCGAGACTGTTGCCAAGGAATTTTACAATCTGCTTAGGAACCCCGCCATAGCAGTTACATCAAACCAAGGTAGATCATAGAAACTGGATACAGGTTACTGTTTAACCTCTGTACAATGGCCACTCAAAGATCTGGCCAGGGAGGAGGGGACAGATAGTCCTTGGAGAGCCTTTTGTATTACTTATTTTACTAACCCTTTACTCCATTATATTATTAGCTCGTATAGGAACCTTCTGATCTGAGTCTAGTCTGTTTGCATAGGCCTAGATTGGCATATTTATGGAGGAGTTACAGGTTAAGCAGCATCCTTGTTTTTTCACTCCTTACCTTATAGAGGTGGCTTTTGTTGCCATTGAAACAGAGCATACCTAAATCAGATGGCTCCTGTAGAATTCATATGATAAAGGTCTCTCCTGCTTCTTTATGAAATTATTTAGATAGAAGGAACCATCTGATCTGGGTCTACTCTGTTTGCAAACAAGTTAAAAGACACATCTATGGAGTAAAATGGCACATTACTGAGATAGAGAGGATATATAACATTCTTTTAATGATAAAAGGAAAGAGCTGTAACTAACAATTTGCTGATTTGTACATTTGTGCAAAATGGTAATTTCCATTCTATTGTAGCCATAGGGTATTAGACAGTAAAATATGTTTTAATACCTTTTTAACCCTTTCCCTGTTCTATGTTTATTCCAAATTTCAATACCTAATGAATATTCATGTAAATGTGGAAGGTGGAACATTGTAACTATTTTAGAAAGTAAAGGAACAGATCTACTAAATTCCATTAGCAAACAGAGTAGACCCTGATCAGACGGCTCCTATAAGAGCCATATGACCTTGGACTATTCTGTTTGCAAATGACTGAAAAGGTGTTTATATGAAGGAAAGGGTTAATATCGGTGTTTAACCAGACTCTATTCAGAATGATAAGGTTGCAAGAGGATTTTGAATGACAAGCATTGCAAATCCAGATCAAAAGGTTCCTCTACGAGCCCTCTGAGCTGGGTCTGCATTGTTTGTAAATGCTACTACATTTATTTCCTGCATTCAAAGGGTTACAATCACAGAAACACACACTAGAGAATATTTTGAGATTGTGAATCAATCCTACTATTTATGCGGTAAATACATATTGCATTTCAACAACTTTGGCTAAGTGTTGCAATTAGGCATTTGCTATTAATCATTATATTTATTGGCTCAAAGAGACTTGTTTCTGTTGTAGGCTTCTCCAAGGCCTCGGATCTGCTGGTCATTCCCCTGGTCCAGACTGCACTTAGAGACATTGTAGAGCAACTGAAGAGGACACCAGTGGGTGTGGATGCTGTGCTTGGACGCACAGTACCACTAGGTGTGGCTTATCACCATGCAGGTAAATACAGTACCCTTTACTCTTTGCTCCATAAATACACCTATCTACACCTTTGCAAACTGAGCAGATCCACATCAGACGGCTCCTATAGGAGCCTCCTGATCAGGGAATGCTCTGTTTGCTTATGAATTATATAATTAATGATTCTACGGTTTCTGCTACGGCCAAAAAAATCATGTGTTCATGCGCCATTGTAAAAATTAATCTAATTAATATCAGTATTTCTTGTATGAATATTCATGGAGTAAAGGATTACTATTAGGGCCAGTAAGCAAACAGAGCCAACCCTGATCAGATGGCTCCTATAGGAGCCATCACATCTGTGTCTACTATGTTTAGAAGGCGTATTTATGGGGTAAAGGGTTAATTGGTCCTGAACTACTTGCCCTAGTTGACTTGGCTTAACCCCTTCCCTATTGAATATTCATGTAAGAAATAATGACATTGTGAATATTTATTAGCTGATTTTTTATAGTGGCTTATGTATGCAGGGTTTTTAAGTATTGGGTGGAAACTGAGAGATCAGATCTATTATAATTCCATGAACAAACAGAGCAGAACCAGATCTGACAGACGGCTTCTGCTTGAATCCTCTGATCTGGGTCTTCTCTGTTTGCATCGGCATGAAAAGACATTTATTTGAAGAAAAGAGTTAAATGTCTTGCAAGTCATTGATCATAATAGGGACTAAAAACCAAAGTTAGATACTGCCAGCAGACAGAGCCTCTGTTGGTGTTTTTTTTTTTCAGGAATGATAATAGACACAATGCTCCAGATTAGAGTTATAAGCTAACAATAAAGTTTCTTCATTTTTGTAACAAAACCCACAGAATGAGTAGTTAAATCTCATCGACAAAATAGTTATAATGAAATATGAAAGGTGGAACATTGTAGCCATTAATTTTTAGAAAGTACAGAAACACACCTTTCAAATTCCATCAGCCATCAGAGCAGACCCTGATCAGATGGCTCCTACAGGAGCCGTCTGATCTGGGTCTACTCTGTTTGCAGATGTGTGAAAATGCGTTTATATGAAGGAAAGGGTTAATGTGAAATGCGATATATACCTGGATCTCTGCTGACATTATTGTAGGTCTAACATTTGATGAGAGAGACATCATTGAAGGGGCTTTTCGTCAGGGTATTCTGAAGGTTTTAATTGCCACATCAACACTGTCATCTGGAGTCAACCTTCCTGCACGACGGGTTCTGATCCGAACACCAACATTTCATGGTCAGCTGATAGACTTTCTCACATACAAACAGATGATTGGTCGGGCAGGAAGGAAAGGTGTTGACACAGCAGGTTAGGCATATGGCTACTGTTTTGATACTTGTACCCGATAGTAGACTTCAGACCTACAGATAAAAGAGCATACCCAAATATTAAAATCGTTATTTCTCCACCATACCCTATAATGTGATCACACTTTAGAAGCGTCTTGAAGAGACGATTCTAAAAAGTAGTCACAGTATAGGGTTTGATGGAGAAATAAATGAGCGATTCTGAAAAATGTTTAAATTGATCTGGAGCTCTGGTAGACTTCCAACTCATTGCATGTTTTATAAAATCCCCCCATATAATTATTCCACAGGGTGCATATATCATTACCCCTTGATATGACGTCCTTCCGTCATAGTTTAGTTTTCCAGACTTTGCAGATACACATGTATTGAGCTTAAACTTTGTTTATTATTACATCAGTATGAGTTGATGATCAGGTTTGATTCTTGCTTCAAATGAGTTATTCATTAGTTATGGCCCTTGGACTTTGAAAATATGTCTTTCTGTCACAATTTAGTTTTCTTGACCTTTTTCTACAGTACTTGCAGTTTATTAAGCTAAATGTTTGGATGTGATTGCGTAACAATGAGTTTCAAATCAAGCTTAACTCATTTCACTTCACATATTTTCAAAAGAATTATGGCCTGCAGACCCTGATTAGACAGCTCCTACAGGAGCCGTCAAATCTGGATATACCCTGTTTGCACTGGCATACAAAAGCTTTTATTTGAAGGAATAGGTTTAAAGGGGATGTCCCTACATTTGACGTGTTTCATAAACACTTAAAATATACAAAACTCTTTTGTTTATATGCTGAAAAGTAGTATATAAGATAAAAGCCCCATCCAATTACCGTTTATAATGACAAAACATCCATGTGTTTGATATAACCGATCCCGGTTTTACTTCCGGATGTTTCAGTTTTATTCGGGTTGAGTTTTAGTTTCGTAACTGTTCGCCCTATTCGCGATTCTCCGACCACTTCCGAGAAAGCTATTACGTAAACAATGGAGGGATCGAGTGATCATCGGCAAAACGCGGAAGAATTTACGGAAAATGCCGAAAATATTGTGTTGTAGAACAAAAATTATCAGTTATTGATGAAATCGGTTTATTTGTATCACAGGGGCATTTTTCGATATAAGTTTAAATTGGGAACCTTCATAATAATGATAGAGCATAACAATTACCAAGTTTTATGATATTATTGAAAATATGCGATCATTGTAGGGACCTCCTCTTTAATCCAATTTTTAGCATTGATGCAAAGTAATTCACTTCTGTATTCTGTATTCTGTATTCAGTTCTAACCTTTCTTTAACCCATTCCCTCATAGGCTATTTTAAGACCCATCTTTGAATAAATTTACTGAAAAGGAGCATTAACTTGGAAAAAAAAGGTTTTTAATTGTGTGGTTTGAAAGCATTGTGATATATAGACAAATACTCTATTTATCTCAATGATTCAAAAAGTGTCTATTACAGAGGGGTCAAAATATGTCAGTATAAAGGAATGGGTACATTTTAAAATTCATTTTATTTTGTGTATATACCTCCATGTATCTTCCCAGGAGAGAGTATTCTGCTGTGTAAACCCTCTGAGAGAGCTAAGGCTGCCAAGCTAGTGGGTGGGGCACTTCCCCCAGTCCAGAGTACACTCATCAGGAACCAAGGTAACATTGGGTATTAACCCTTTACTCCATAAATATGCTTTTTTCTATGCCTTTGCAAGCAGAGTAGACCCAGATCAGACTGCTCCTGTATAGGAGTCTTCCGATCAGGGTCTGCCCTATTTGCTAAATATGAAATTATGATAGATCTGATCCTTCATTATAAAAAATAAGAATATTGATGAAGTGACCAATTGTACATTTGGGAAAGGGTTAACCCTTTACCCTATGAATATTCATGTAAGAAATAATGACATCATACTGGTATATATTAATAAGATGAATTTCTATATTGGCACATGGACACAGGAATGTTTGGCCATAGTAGAAACTGTAGAATCATGTTTACGTTTTCATAAGCAAACAGAGTAGACCCTGATCAGACGGCTCTCATCGGAGCCGTCTGATCTGTCAGAGTCAATTTTGTTTGCAAAGGCTTAGAAAAGTGTGTTTATGGTTAAAGGGTTGAATACTTTGAATATGTCAGATTTGCGTGTGTATGGTTATAGGAATATATAAGAATGTTACACTTTGGGAACATTGACTTACTAGCAGATATTATCTACTCTTCTACTTTTCATTTGATCTTTGTGAAAAATGTCCATGGTAATACAGTAGAACCTGTCTTAAGCGACCTTATATTGATTGGACACAAGCGTCTTAAAAAGCATGTGGTTGCTTAATGCAGGACAAAAGCAATGCAGAAAGCCCCTATAGGAGCTTTCTGCATTACTTTCAACCTTCATTAAGTTGCCACTTGCTTAACGTACCCTTAATTAGACCTGTTTAATGGTTGCTTAACCCATTCCCGTATAGGCTATTTTTAGACCCTACCTCTTTGAACAAATCTACCGAAAAGGAGCATTTACTACTACTAAAAAGGAAAATTTGGAATCGTGTAGTGTTGAAACCATTGTGATAAATAGAGCATTTGCTCCTATGGAGCAAATGTTCTATTTATCACAATGGTTTCACAAAGTGACTTTTACAGAAGCGTCAAAAGGCTTCTATATACGGGAATGGGTTAAGACAGGTTCTACTATAGTATATTTGACAATATCATTATTTGGCCAGATTGTTTGAGACACTTATGAGTTATGCCCCTTTAACCTTTTCCCTTTTGAATATTCATGCTAGAAATAATGATATCATTAATATTTATTAGTTGTAATTTTTATGGCATATATTCACATGAATATGTGGTATTGGTAGAAATTGTTGAGTCAGATCTCTTGTAGTTTCACAAGCAAACAGAATCAGACACTTCCTACATGAGCTGTCTGATCTGGGTCTACTGGGAGTGAAAAAGCGTTTTTATGAAGCAAAGGGTTAATTGTTATTTGACAAAATCCACCTGGTCTGCTCTCTAACTTGAAAATTTCAATTCCATCACAGTTCTGCTGGGCATAATATGTCATCCAATTGTGATTTGCAGCCATATCAGCATAGACTTTCTTGATTTATGCTTGTTAATTTGTCAAAATTCACATAATAACAATGCAAAAAGGCATATTTTGTGTCAATTTAGCACTTCTGTTGTCTGTGCCATTTCACAGTTTCTAGATTTACTGAGGAAAAACTTGTTCATGTATGTAATTATTACTGGCAGGTGAAGAATTAAGTTCTAGTATGAAGCGTGCTATACTAGAAGTTGTTGTCAGCGGCGTTGCTATGGCACCCAGTGATGTAGCCTCCTATGCTTCGTGCACATTACTGGCAGCATCTCTGCCAGCTGACAGTGGACAGACTGACCAATTGATACAGCAGTGTATAAAATTCCTTCAGGAGAATGAGTTTGTCTGCTCACAGACTGTCACAGACAGCAGAGGTAAGAATCACAGAACCACACGCCAAGTGTTTCATAACCCTTGACCCATTCCCTTATAGTGAGGCCTTTTGATGTCTGTGTAAAAGTCATCTTTTTATACCCCTGCAAACATAGTTTGAGAGGGGCTATATAGGAGTCCATGTGTTGGTTGGTCTGTCTGTCTGTCAGTGGCACAACCTGGCACAAATCTTGTTTGATTTGCGATCAAGGCAGCTGAGCGGGTATTCCATCCCCTTTTGTGATACTTCTAGTTGAATCCATTGTGATAAATAGAGCATTTGCTCAATAGGAGCAAATGCTATATTTATCACATTGGTTTCAAAACTACACAGTTCTAAAATTTATGTTCCTTATCAGTAGATCTATTCAAAGACGTTGGGTCTAAAAACAGCCTATGAGGGAATGGGTTAATACAGGAAATGATTGACTGGTATTTGCAAACAGTGTAAAACCTGCTGAGAGGAGACCTCTGATTAAGGTCTGCAATGTTTGCATTTTTTTATACCCTCATAAACAAAGTTTAAGAGGGTATATAGGAATATGTTAGGAATAGTATATGTTGGGCAGTTTGTCCACAAACTGTTGTCAGGACTGCTGTGCGAGGGTATTCATCACCTTTGGTGATAGTTCTAGTTCATACTGTTAATTAATGAAAAGACATTTGACTTTGAATATTAAACATTCAGCTGGGTAACATAATGAAAGATATGTTAACCCTTTCCCTATTCTATATTTATTGCAGATTCCAGTACCTACTGAATATTCATGGATAAACTAGTTAATTCCATTAACAAACAATAGACCCTGATCAGACGGCTCCTAGCTAGGAGCCGTCTTATCTGGGTCTACTCTATTTCCAAATGCATGAAAATACGTTTATACGAGAGAAAGGATTATGTTTTAGGAAAGCTTGCTTGGACTAGTTTAATCCTGCACTCAATACATACACCTTTGCAAACAGGGTAGACCCAGATCAGACAACTCCTACAGGAGTTGTCTGATCTCAGTCTGCTCTGTATGCTTTATGATATTACATAGATGTGATTCTACAGTTTCTTCAACGGCTATCAGTTCCTGTGTCCATGTGCTATTATAACAATTAATCTTATTAACCATTTGCTTGCTATTCACATCAATATACCTACCTGTAAATAGTGAAGACCCAGATGAGACAGCTCCTACAGGAGCTGTCTCATCAGGGCCTGCACTATTTACAAATTGATTGTGCAACTAGCGCACTCCACAGCAGTCATTGCACAGCGAAATATTTGTACACAGTGAAGATATATGTAATTATACAACAGGGCATGGGTAAAGAAGGAGAAATGTATTTCAAAATTCAGCAAGAGAAGGGTTAATATTGATGGTTTCATTATTTCTTAGATGATTATTCATGGAGTAAAGGGTTAGGACTTGAAAAACAACAGATGTCTATTAATTCAAAATAAGTTCACATCTTATAGTGCTTTAAATGTTTTGACATTCATGATGGTGAATATTTCATGTTTTTCAGGACAACAGACAGAGAGGTTTGTACCCACCCAGCTGGGAGCTGCCGTCCTGGCTTCATCTCTGTCCCCTGATGAAGGCCTGCTTGTCTTCTCAGAACTACAAAGGGCCAGAAAGTGCTTTGTGTTGGAGAATGAACTTCATATTATATACCAGGTAAGACCTTCTGGAGCTGCCAATGGTATGATGGCAAGAACTGCATTCAACAAGTCAAAAGTCCTAGATTAAGAGATCGCAATTATCTCCTTTCCATCCTGTAGGAGCCATCTTCTGATCAAGGTCTACTCTGTTTGCTTATGGTATTATATAAGTCTGATTCTGTAGTGTCTATCATGGATAAAACATAATTATGTCTCCCCCCCATATTTATATGGGGGAGACATATTGTTTTCGTGAGAGTTGTCTGTCTGTCCGTCCGTCCGTCCGTCCGCACTCACCAATGGGTAGTTGTGTGACTTTTTCTAACTAGTCGCACAAGTAAAATCATTAACCTGGCCATCTCTTGTGACATTAACCTGGCCATTTCTTGTGACATTAACCTGGCCAGTTGTGGGACATAGGGTTAGGGTTAGGGTTAGCTTCCAGATCATTCTTTTCCAAAGTTAGAGCCAAAAATAGTTTTTCTTGTGGGACTAGTCCCACAAGAAAAGATCAAAGGAAAAAGTCACAGAACTACCCATTTGTTAGCATGTCCGTCCATCCGTCTGTCCGTCTGTCCGTCACACTTTTTGTCCGGATGATAACTTCAATATGCCTGATGCCAGTTGATTGAAACTTCATATATGGAAAGAGCATAATGAGAGGAAGTGTCATGCAGAAGGTACATAACTCTGGCTTCACTAATAGGAGTTATTGCCCTTTGTAAAAAATCACACTTTTTTGTCCGGACGATAACTTCTATATGGCTCATGCCATTGGATTGAAACTTCATATATGGAAAGATCATAATGAGAGGAAGTGTCATGCACAAGGTCCATAACTCTGGCTTCACTAATATTGGAGTTATTGCCCTTTGTAAAAAAAACCACAATTTTTTGTCCGGATGATTACTCCTATGTGACACATGCCATTGGAGTGAAACTTCAAACACGGAACGATCATGATAAGAGAAAGTGTCATGCATAAGATCCTTCAATAAATTTAGAGTTATTGCCCCTTGTACATTTGTTTAATTCTTTCTTGTCCGGACTATAACTCCTACATGGCTCTTGCCATCGTATTGAAACTTCATACATGGAAAGAGCATGATGAGAGAAAGTGTCATGAACAAGGGCCATAATTCTGGCTTCAATACTTTTGGAGTTATTGCCCTTTGTTACATTTTTTGGCCGATCAATAACTCCTGTTTGACTGATGCTATTGGAATGACATTTTATTTTTGGAAAGAGCATGATGAAAGTAAGTGTCATGCACAAGGGCCATAAATCTGGTATCAGTATTTTTGGAGTTATTAGCTGTTATCATTTTCTTCTTGAAAAATGTAGTGTGGAAAACGCATAATGAGGGGAAGTATCATTCATCAAGACCATAACATTTTTAGTGATTTCCCTTTACATATTGTTTTTATTAGAGGGGAGACATCCGTTTTTGTGACAAAAACCTCTAGTTTGTTCATAATGTCATTATAAAAAAGAGTTATGCAGTTGTTATTCTCAACTCTTTACTCCATTAATATTCACGTAAGAAATAATGACATCATGATTAAGTTTTATAATGGCACATGAACACTGGGATATTTAGCCATGGCAGAGACTGTAGAATCATATCTGTATTATTTCACAAGCAAACAGAGCAGACCCTGATCAGAAGGCTCCTACAGATGCCATCTGATCTGGGTCTTCTCTGTTTGCACAGGTGTAGAAAGGTGTATTTATGGAGTAAAGTGTTAATAATTGTTTATTAGGAAAAGGAATATGTGATCAGGTTTGTAAGCTGTTTTTACCCTTTCCTCCATAGAATATTTTTAGACCCAACCTCTTTGAATGAATCTACCCTAAAGGAGCATTACCAGAGAAAAGTAACATTTTAGAATTTTGTAGTTTGAAACCATTGAGAAACCATTATGATAAATAGAGCATTTGCTCCTATAGGAGCAAATGCTCTATTTATCATAATGGTTTCAAAAAGTGGTTATTACAAAGGCGTAAAAAGGCGTATTTATGGAGGAAAGGGTTAACTCAGACGTCACTTTGATTGTAGTTTTAACTTTCATGAATATTCATTAAGTTAATTTTTATAATGTAAAATTTTAAGGGAATGTTTGGCTTAGACAAACTCTGTAGGATCAGATCTATATAATTCTATAGGGAAACAGAATAGACCCTGATCAGAAAGCTCCTACAAGAGTCATCTGATCTGGGTCTATACTGTTTGCAAAGACATGAAAAAGCGTTATATGAGGGATAGGGTTAAACAGATAAAAGTAGAACAATCAATTATAAGAATTATAGCTGTTGACTCTGTTTGAAGACGAAGAGTAGAGATGCAATGTTTTATATATATGAAAATGATTTTGTTTTGATTCTGATACAAGTTGAATGATTTCAAAACAAGGTAAGTAGAAGTAGAACAAGGGGTCTAGGCTTTTTATACGCCCGTCTTTAGACGGGACATATTATGTCTTAGTGCTGTCCGTCCGTCTGTCCGTCCGTCCGTGAAGTTTTGCTTGTCCGCTCTCAAACTCAAACAAATGTATTCCAATCCTTTTCAAATTTTGTCAGCATGTATATCACCATAATATCTCATTCAAGTTCACTAACCAGCAAGATTGTCCCAGACACTCCAGAATTATCTCCCTTTTCTTTATGAATTTCCTGTGAATTTTTGCTTTTCCGCTCTCTAACTCAAATAAATGTGATCCAATCCTTTTCAGATTTTGTCAGCATGTATATTACCATAAGGTTTCAGTCAAGTTCGAAAACCAGCAAGATTGCCCAAGACACTCCAGAATTATCTCTCTTTACTTTTTGAATTTCCGTGTCAGCTCTCTAACTCAAATAAATGTAATCCAATCGTTTTAAATTTGGTCAGCATGTATATTACCATAATGTCTCAGTCATGGTCAATAAATAGCAAGATTTCCTCTGACGCTCTAGAATTATCTCCCCTTTCTTTATGAATTTCCGTGAACTTTTGCCACCTGATATGGAGTAATGGCCTTTCAACTTCCAGACATTTGATGGGCGTATTTTGTAACATTTTGGCACTGTTGTTGGTGCTAATTGTATTTGTTCAATTTTCGAATTAGTATTATGAAACACTTCATACATACATGTACATAAATTATAAAAGAATTTAACTGTTTCCTTCATATTAACACCTTTTCGGGTATTTGCAAACAGAGTAGACCCAGATCAAATGGCTTCTATAGGAGCCATCTGATCAGGGTCTGCTCTGATTGCTTTTGATACAATATATATCTGATTCTACAGTTTCTGTCTCAGCCAAAAATTTCCTGTGTTCATACGCTATTTTAAAAAATGACCTAATTAATATCCATGATGTCATTATTGTTTACATGAATATTGAACTGGGAACGGTATTACAGAAGGGATAAACTGTACATAATTTTTACATGCTTTGATATATAGCTCTATTTTATGGGTAGGTGACACCTATATATGCCATGGGTATTGGTGACTCCATTGACTGGTACCAGTTTTTCTGTATCTGGGAGGCACTGTCACCTGGCATGAAGAAAGTGGCAGAGTTGGCAGGGGTGAAGGAATCGTTTCTTGCTCGTGCTGTCCAGGGTCGAATCCCGACCAAGACGGCGGCCCAGGTGCAGCTGTTGCGTATACATCGGAGGTTTTATACGGCTCTGGCACTACATGACCTGGTGCAGGAGGTCCCGCTAAATGTTGTGGCTCAGAAATACAACTGTAACAAAGGACAGCTCCAGTCACTACAACAGTCGGCAGCAACTTTTGCAGGTGAAATTGGATGAACTTCAGGAATTGTTTTTAACCTATTCTTTCATATAAACACAATTCACACATTTGCAAACAAAGTAACCAAGATCAGACAGCTCCTATAGGTCTGCTCTGTTTGCTTATGAACTTAAGATTGATCTGACTACAGTTTCTACCAATACCAAAATGTCCTAGTGTTTATGCCATTATAAAATTTCAGCTAATGAATATTAATTATGTCCTTATTTTCTATATGTACAGTAAAACCCCTCTAAACTGGAATTCTAATAGCGAAGAATTTAGATACTTTTAGGCACGTGGCAGCTTAATGCAAGGTAAAGTCATGCAGAAAGGTCCTTGAGGAGCTTTTTGCATGAATTTCACCCTGCATTAAGCTGCCACCTGTCTCCAAGGCCGATATTTATACTAAATTTAATGTCCAGTTTAGAGTGTTTTTACAGTATATAGAACAGAATGAGTGCATCAAACAGTCCTCATACTGCTAAGATGCCAAATTACATGTGTTACATTGTGGATCTACACTTGGTGTTACATTGTGGATCTACACTTGGTGTTACATTGTGGATCTACAATTTGTGTTACATTGTGGATCTACACTTGGTGTTACATTGTGGATCTACACTTGGTGCTACATTGTGGATCTAAGTATTAACATTTAGATTATCCCAAATTCACTTACACCATATTTAGATTAATGCTTTGTATGTGGAAAATGAGTTAACAGTTATATGAAAACAGTGCAGATCCAGATTAGGAGCCCTTCAAAATCCTCAATCAAATTTACTCCTTTAATTTTTTTAAACAATGATGGACCATTCCACAAAAGTCGGCATTTAAAGGGTTAACCCTTTACTCCATAAATACACCTTTCTATGCATTTGCACATAGAGTAGACCCAGATCAGATGTCTCCTATAGGAGATATGATCAGGGTCTGCCCTGCTTGCCTATGTGACTCTACACTTTCTGCCATGGCCGAAAGTTCCTGTCTTTATATTTATGTATAAAGTTGAATCTAATTAATATTCGATCATGATGCCTTTATTTCTTACATGAATATTCATGGAGTAAATGGTTAAATGGACCGATTCTCCATGTACACTTTATTGTTGTTAGCATATGTAATAATGTTGATAATGTTTCCTCTTCTCATCCAGGTATGGTAACAGTGTTCTGTGCAAGATTGGGCTGGTCTAACCTGGAGCTAATCCTGTCCCAGTTTCAGAACCGTCTGACCTTTGGTGTACAGCGGGAGTTATGTGACCTTGTACGAATCTCCTCTCTGAATGGTCAGCGGGCCCGTGTGATGTTCAATGGCGGGTACCAAACAGTAGCAGCACTGGCCAGTGCCCAGCCTGCTGATGTTGAAGCGCTGCTAAAAAACTCGGCCCCATTTCAGAGGTACTGTGTGCATATAGAAATAAAGTATATTGAAAAGAATTCAAGTAAATGTTTGATATAGTAGAAAGTGTGAAAGTTGGTCGCAAGTTAAAGATTTACAACTGGCTCACAGAAGTGTCCAGCCTTATACATACATGTACATCTATGCAAGAAACATGGACTGAGTATGTAAAGGGTCACATTTCACGAATTTATAGATTAGTATTTAAAGCGATCTAGAAATCAGTGAGTGGAAGTCTTGAGAGTTGACTTGTGGGCTGTGAGTCAGCCAGGAACTGGACGAGACTATATCAGTTGCAGTCTACATAGCCAAATTTATCATAGAACTATAGTATTAAAGTAAATAAACTATCAACCGGAGTATGTTGTTTTTGTCTACTATACAATAGATGGAGCCCTCTGCCAGCCAGTATTTTTACAAGCATAGTTAACTGTTGGATTTATTAAATATATATTTGTATGTATGTTTTAATTAACCCCTCTGGAATATTGGAATGATTTTTATTCTGGCATATGACAACATTAAGTTTTTGCCATGACAGAAACTGAAGAATTAGATCTATATAATATAATAAGACTATAAGCAAACAGAGCAGACCCTGATCAGAAGGCTTCTACATGGGCCATCTGGTCTGGGTCTAATCTGTTTGCTTGAACAGGTGTTTCTATGAGCGAATGGCTTAAAAGAATTGTTGCAGTTAGATCCAGCTAGACTTTGCGGCATATAGTGATTGAACCATCCGTTATTTAGTGTGTGTGTTTGTGTGTGTGTGTGTTTTGCTTGTCCGGAGCATATCTCTTACACTACTTTGGCTAGGATCACCAAATATGGTATGTGGCAGTGTCGCATTTATGGGTAAATGTGACCTTGATCTTGACCTTGGGCTTCTCTTATACCGAATCAGCTAGGATCACCAAATATGGTGTGTGAGTTCATCTTGGGATGGTGGAGTGTCACATACTATTTTTAGGTGAATGTGACCTTGACTGTTGACCTTATTTACAAAACAAATCTTGTCTGGATCATATCTCCTATACTACTTCAGCCAGGATCACCAAATGTGAGTAAATCTTCGGATAGCAGAGTGTTGTGTGCTATTAATAGGTCAATGTGACCTTGACCTTGGGCTTCATTTACAAAAAAAGAACTTCGTCCGGAGCATACCTCCTATACCAAATCAGCTAGGATCACCAAATTTGGTGCTTGAGTTCATCTTTGGATGGCGGAGTGTTGTGTACTATTTTTAGGTCAATGTGACCTTGAAGTTGACCTTTGACCTCATTTACGAAAAAAGCTTGTCCGGAGCATATCTCCTACACTACTTCAGCTGGGATCACCAAATATGGTGTGCGAGTACATCTTGGGATGGCAGAGTGTTGCATACTATTTATAGGTCAATGTGACCTTGACCTTGGGCTTCATTTGCAAAAATAAATTGTCCACAGCATATCCTACACCCAATCGACTAGGATCACCAAATATGGTGTATGATTTCATCTTCGGATGGCGGAATGTCGCACACTATTTATAGGTCATGTGTCCATTACCTTGACCTTTGACCTCAATTACAAAAAAGCTTGTTGTTTTGGGTAACTTGAGTTCAAATTTTGGTCATACTATGCAATCTTTACTTTCATTTGCAGTTGCATATGCAGGCTTGCTTACAAAACACATTTCATTGTCAGTGCTTTGCTTTAGAGGCATTTGTCACCTACTGTGACACATTTCTTGTTTATTAACCTTTTACCTCAAAGAGACACCTTTTCACACCTTTGCAAACAGAATAGACCCCAATTAGATTCCTGTAGGAACTATTTGATCAAGGTCTGCTCTGTTTGCTTATAGAATCATCATATAGAACTGATTCTTAAGTATCTATCATGACTTTTTAAAAATGCAGTCTACATTGAATATTCATTAAGTGATAGTTTTTTGCAAAATTATTCATTTTAGTTTCTATTCATTATTAACCCTTTCCCTCATATAGACGTGTTTTCACACATTTGCAAACAGAGTAGACCCAGATCAGACGGCTCCTAGAGGAGCCGTCTGATCAGGGTCTACTCTGTTTGCTAATAGAGTTTGATAGATATGTTTCTTTGCTTTCTAAAAGGTCTACAATATTCCACCTTCCATATTTCTTTATAACTATTTTGTTAATGAATATTCAGTAGGTATTGAAATTTGGCCTAAATATAGAACAGGGAAAGGGTTAAGATGTGCAGTTTGCCTATACAGTTGAACTTGGATATCTCGACTTTCAAGGGACCATACACAAAGCAGAGTAATAGGTAAAGATGCTTAACTCTTTTCCTATTTGCCATTTATTCAAGATTTTTATCACCTCATTAATATTCATGGAGATATGGACAGAATCAATAAAATGGAACATGGAAAAGGGATTTCTCACCATGATCAAAACTGTAAAATCAGGGTCCATGCTTATAAAGCTTTTAGTTGAGTCTGAGTTTCGTTCTCAGGCTTTTGATTGGTCAGATTTGAGTTCTCAAGCTTTTGATTGGTCAGATTTGAGCCAAAGGCTCAAATCTGACCAATCAAATGCTTGAGAACGATCTCAGACTCAACTAAAAGCTTTATAAGCATGGACCCTGATCTATAAAATTCCATACGCAAACAGAGAATACCCTGATCAGACGGCTCCTATAGGATCCGTCTGATCTGGGTCTACTCTGCAAAGGCATGAAATTGTGTTTATATGGAAGAAAGGGTTAATCAAATACTAAAATTGTCAATTCTCCACCAGGCCCTATGTTGTGTCAACTCTAGAATCTTCTGGAAGAGACAATTTAAAGAGAGGTCACAATAAAGAGTTTGGTGGAGAAAGACAAGAACTCATTGTGAAAATGTTTTAATATATGCATGTACTTTCAAATTTGATCATTAACGTATTGTTTCTTGCAAGTTTAGCTTTTAAGTTTGTATGTTCCAGCATGAAACGTCAGGAGAAAGAATCAGACTGGGAAGTACAAGAGCGCTGTAAGGCCCGCTGTATCTTCTTGACAGGTCGTAAGGGTGTGACAGAATTCGATGCTGCGCTGGCTATCATAGATGAGGCCAAGTCTATCATACAAGATGAGCTTGGAGGTCTGGGCATACAGTGGAAGACTAGTGAGGACAGAGCTAGCACCAGTGAACCCAAGTACAAATCCCCTGTGCTTACAAGTCCTGTGCCAGGTTGGTTAACCCTTTATTTCATGAATATTCATGTAAGAAGTAATTACATCATGCATAGTAATTAGCTGTATTAGTTAAACAACACATGGACATACAAATGTTAAACCAAAATAGAAAGTCTAGAATCAGATCCATGTTATTTCTTAACCCATTCCCACTTAGGTTATTTTTAGACGTAACCTCTTTGAAAAAGTCTACCAAAAAGGAACAATTACTAGAGAAAAGGAAATATGAATAGAGCATTTGCTCCTATGGAGCAAATGCTCTATTTATCAGAATGGTTTCTAAAAGTGACTTTTACAGAGACCTCAAAAGGCGTCAATATGCGGGAATGGGTTAAGCAAACAGAGCAACCCATGATCAGACTGATCTGGGTCTATTCTGCAGATGTGTAGAAAGGTGTATTTATGGAGTAAAGCATAAAGGGTTAACATTCTATGGGCAATTTTGTGATTAATTTACCCAGATGAGACGCTAAAAAACTGGGTGTTTCATTTGGATACAAACTGTTTGACACCGGACTGGTGTTTTGAAATTTAACTATGAAAACTTATGTGAGATTTGTTCAGCGGGATAAAGGTTAATTATGATATGATACAGTATTAGTACAGTGCTCAAAGATTGTATTGACTTAATCCTTTGAACTCCTGTCAGACATTAATGATTATAAATATTCATTAGATTATTTTGTATAATGGTATATGTACATATGATATTTTAATATTGGTAGAAACTGAATATTAATGTAAGAAAGAAAGACATCACAAACATTAAGTACTGAAATAGGACAACAGGGTTTGGGTGAATTAAGATTCACTCTTGTTTGCTTTAAAATAAAAATCATAATTGATATAGCAGGATGTGTGAATGAAACTGAAAACAAAAGCCATTATGTGTTTTAGGTGGTCCACAGCGAAACAAGAGTTTACTAGGCAAGCGTCGCTCCAGGTCTTCAGGAGGCTTGGATAGGAATGCAGAACAGCGGCCCTGTGTGCCGTGTGTCATTTCACCTCCTCCGCCTGAGAAACAGTCTAAAACCTGTACAAGTGAGGCATCTCATGTTATGAAACCAGCACACATGTTACAAAACAGTACTAAACAACCTGTGGACACTCCTAGCTTACCAAGACCAAATCAGTCGTCTGAAGTTTGTTCTGAACAACCAGACATCACAAGGGAGCCACAACCTTCAGGGCCATGTGCTAAAAACTCAAAGGCCTTAACTAATGAGGTGCATGCAAATAAGGCAGGGACTAATAGACAGTTGGATGAAAGGTCAAAAGTAATGTCATCAAGAAAACAAAGTGTCACTACACAAGCACAGATACATACAGTTGAAAGTACCGGCAATGTGCATGAAAGTTTTAACAGAAATAAAGCATGTGATAAAGTAATGACCATTTCTGACAAAACACTTAACACCAATGATAAATTAGATAAAAACACTGATACACATACAGCTGGAATCTCAATTAGCTCTGTAACAGGAAATAATGTCAAAGAATCTGATGTTGCTGTGAAAGGGACAAATAGCTCAAACTGGGCGACCCGGAACAGTCAAAAGGATGTAAGTGTTGATGGGCCTCAGAGAAATTCCAGACAGTCATTTTTAGAAAAAATGAGTTCACTTAAAGAGAGTATTTCAGGAGGAACTGCATCAAAAAGTTTTAAACAAGGTGCAGAATGTGGAATAACTGCTGAGCAATTTTCAAAGTCGTCTAATGTCAAAAGTAACCGCACATCTGGAAATCATATGGAAATTATGAAAGAGCTACCTACTAGTGTAGGACCTGACGAAATCCTCAGAGCTGATTCCAATAATTCACATGCCTTATCAGTTAGTGATAAACTCTCAAAACAAAAGAATGTCAAATTTTCTGCTAGACCGCTTGAATCAATTCATACACCCAGCATTGACCATGGTAAAAAACAGAAGAAAGCAATTGTGACAGAGAACAATAATGCTCATGATGATGTTGAAACACCTATACTAGAAGATGGTACTAAAATCATAAAAGACAATCTTGTGGATGAGCATTTGAAAGGTGAAAATAAAGTTACATATTCAAAGCAGATTAGAAATTCAGGAAGAAAATCTGAGAGTAAATTTGAGAAACCATTAGATGGCTGTGTATCGGGTAAGTCAGTCACAGATAAAGCATCAAAACCAAGTCAGTTACTGTCAAGTGATGGTAAAAATGTTATCACAGATGATGATTTTGCAGACAGTTTTGTGATAGATACACAAACAGCTGAAGAATTTACTACGATCCCAATGAAATCATCATTACAACTTCAGACATCAGCAAAAAGAAAAGTAATCGCTAGAATTTTTTCTACTAGTAAGTTGAATTCTGAACAAATAAACACAGAGCAAACAATTGATCTAGTCTCGAAAAATGATTCTGCTAATGAACAAGGTGCATTTGATGATGTGATGGATAATACACTAGATTTGAATGGTCATAAATCAATAATTGCAAAGAAATGCAACAGAAAAATATGTGATAGTGTTTCTGTTATGTCGCAAAATGATGACAATTGTGATCAAAATATTGAGAGAACAAATACTGTATTGGATAATGAAGTTGATAATGGAAATGAAAACAATAACAATGTCTCAGAGAATATGAGTGAACTCTCTGCTGATAGTGCTTGTAATGAGCTAGATATGAACATAGCAGACAGATCTGATGTTGATATGTTTGACAAGTCTGAGGAACTGATAGCTGCCAGTCATTATGAACATCTCTCTGGGGAGTCCAGAACTCAGGCACTGGCCAATGATTCCTACCAGGATCTGCACATTCCATATCAGAGCGGTCAAGAGCGGTGTTTTGAAGGAGCAGATAAAGATCACCCAGTAATGAACAATGTAAGACCAGCTGTAGTAAACTATAATGAAGTGAACTGCTTAGTAAATAAACAAAATCTTAATAATGGTGGAACGCTAGGTCAGTTTTCAAGTCAAAGGCCAAAAAGTGTCAGCAATTACTCCAAACTGCATGAAGACTTGGCAATAGCTCTGGAGATGGGAGATTCATTTACAAACACCTTTAGTGAAGCTGGAACTAAAGACATCATAAAAAATGATAATGATAAGCCTGAAGCTACAAACACCAGTAAAGCTGATGATGAAAACATTGGTGACTCATGGACATTTTCAATGATGGAACATGTTCTTGATGACTCAGAAAATAAAAAGGCAAAGTTGAAAGAAGTTAATTGTGACATAGATGGTTTTAATTCAAAGCAAAGCTGTGATACTGTTAATTTGCCAGAAGGTGAATCTGAACAATGCTCAAAGGAAACAATAAAATGTGATGAAGTGAAATCAACGAATGATGATTTTAAAAAGTTAGGTGATTTGGAAAGTAGATCAAAAGGGAGTACTGCTCTTTATCAGTGTGATACCATGTCTACCTCAGTGCTTAATAGTCTAAATGATGACACTTTTGGAACGCCTGTGAGAGGAACAAATAAGAGGTTAAGAGAAACTCCTGGTTCAAGGAAACAGAAAATCCAGAAAACTGACAATGATGCAGATAGGACTGAAAAACATACAATTGAAAATGAGAGTATTAAAAACAATTCAAAAGTAGATTACAAGAGAACAAAAGAAAAATGTTCAAGTCATCGAAAAGCAATCAAAAATAAAGGTAAAGGCAAAAGAAAAAGTCTTGCAAAAGAAGAAGATTTATCTTCTCCAGGCCACAACACAAGTACAGGAAGTGACTGTGTGCCTCCTACCCCACCTGGAGATGAGTCTGTTCTGAATTCACCACAGGGTCAGCCAGGAACCTCCAAACGAACACCAAGGAGTGTGCTGAAACGATCAACAACTTTCAGTCCAAGGCTGAAAGCAGCAGCAGGTTTCAGTCCAAGGCTGAAAGCAGCAGAATCTTTAAGAAAATACAAAGAAAGCATAGCTGAGGCAGGAAGAGTGAATGGAGACTCTGGCAGCGAACATGTCAACAAGCAGAATGCAAATGAACATGTTAACAAGAAGGTTTCAAAGACAAACCAGCCCACTATTGGCTGTATGACCCATCTTAATGAAGGGAATAAGAAAGTTTGTTCTAAAACTGATAAGAAAAGTGGTAACATCAAGGATGATGATGAAAAGGAAATAGATAAACAAGTTAGATTGACTGAAGATGATATGGATGATATTTTTGACAAAGATATGGAACAAGTTGATAATAATGAAGATGATGATGATAGATTGTGTCCATCTTTTATTGACCCAGATGAGAGTGGACTCTCCCTCACTCAAGCTTCATTTACAATCATAGATGTTTGTGCAGACAAGAGATTATTTAAAACCTTTATCCTTGAATGGAGGACCAAGACCAGGTATGCAGTGTCTCTGGCTTGTGAACGGAAGCAGACCTTACCAATCACTGGTGGTATAGGGGCCAACTTCAGGAAAGGTAGATACCACTATATTTTGTGCTTAGCATTTTCCTCATTGTGGGCAAATTTTGACAACAATTGCCACAAACTGTTGGGATCCTGATAAGGTTCCAAATAACGTGATTTCTCATCAGGATTCAAACTGTTTTCAGATACATTATGCGTTACTGGCATTGAAAAGAAATATTAAAGCAAATTGTATGGAGTTTAGAAGCAGACAATAGTTTTTGCAAATGTTACATACAATGTACTATAAATAAACTACATGAATGAATTATTATTTAGTTCTGTGCATTTTCACGTATTTTCAAACAGAGTAGACCCAGATCAGATGCTCTGTTTGCTTTTGACATTATATAGATATGATTCTACACTTTTTGTTGAGGCAAATCAAAATCCTTGAAAAAGTTTTTGTTATAAAATGTCAGCTAATTTTTTGCATGAATGTTGAATAGGGAAAGAGTTAAGTGATTCAATATCATTTAAACATGTAAAGGTTGTTCTACAGTGTCTCAGAAGTTAATAACTTAACCCTTTCCCTGTTCTGTGTTTATTCCAAATTTCAATTCCTACTGAATATTCATGGACAAAATAGTTACAGTCAAACTTGCATGAGCGACCACTTGTATTAAGCAACCACTTGTCCTAAGCGACCACTTTCAGGTCCTCCCGTGAAGTTTTGCTCTATATTTAACTTGCACTAAGCGACTTTTGTCTAACGCGACCAGCGACCGCCAAATACCTGTCCCTACGATAATTGCTCTGTTTTGTTAAGCGGCCAATTATATATTGTCATTGTTGCATCATGACAAGCAATCGCATTCACACCTTTATACAGCTGACTGTTCGAGAAACTTACCTGTCACGCCTAAATTTGACATGTTCTCAACACAAAACATGTACGTGTTCCACTCGGTAAACTCCGTTAGTCTCCGTGCTGTTAACATTTCTTAGCGAGTAAGGTCGAACAATGTCCGAAGTTAAAGGTTTATTTAGCAAATTTTGAATGGAATTTTCAGCCAATGTCATAAGATTTCAGTCCTAAAACTGTCGTATCAATTTCACTTTACACAACTGACCCAATGTTCAAGCAATTACACTAGCGTACCTACATAACTGTGGTCACTCCAGCGTGTACATACAGGACGTGTATTGGTTTGGTTGTACATTGAATAAGAGCGAGTTCGTAACTCATACCCTAGTTTACGCTGTGAAAATTTACGCGTCTATTTTTTACTAATCTGACTTGGTAGTAAAAATTGGTCTTTAATCTAAGAAATAACAAAAATGAAATCTTTTTATGCTTTATTACATACATCTGCAGGCACATATACATGTATATAAATTAACATTGCAAACTGAAAGGAAAACATTTGCATGTATAAGTACACATATACATGTACATGTATTCTTTACTACACTTGATGGGGTTTTGTATTAAGAGACCGTTTTATTAAGAGACCACTTTTCGACCGTCCCTTGGGTGGTCTCTTAATACAAGATTGACTGTAGAATGAAATATTGAATATTGTAGCCATTTTAGAAAGTAAAGACACAGATCTTTTAAATTCCATTAACAAACAGCAGACCCTGATCAGACGGCTCCTATAGGAGCCATCTGATCCGAGTCTACTCTGTTTGCAAATGCATGAAAACATGTTTATATGAAGGAAAGGGTTAACCCTTTACTTGACAGAGATGCATAGTAGACCTAGTAGACAGTATATTCTGTTTGCAAAGGTGCCATAAGGTGTTTCTTTGGAATAAAAGATAACAGTAAGCTTAGCACCTGCTGTGCTATGTTGTAGACTACTCACCCTCCAAACAAGCTGCAGAGGTAGGGGGCATACCTGTGGACTCTGAGGGCCTGCTGATTGTGGGTGTGGCCATATCCTGGGACAACAGGGATGCCTACTATGTCTCTTTCACCCATGATGTGCCTCACGGTTAGTTATCTTTGTCATAGTAAAAACTAAACTAAATGTAAGAAACGAATTAATTGGCCTTTGGAAAAAAGTATAGTCCTTAATCAGAGGACCTCTGGAGCAGCTCTTTTGATCAGTCTGTACTGTTTGTCATTCAAAACTGAACTGGATGTTAAAATCTGTATCAATACCAGTCTTTCAGACAGGTGGCAGCTTAATGCAGGTTGAAAGTCATGCAGAAAGCTCCACTTTGGAGCTTTCTGCATGACTTTCAACCTGTATTAAGCACAGGCATCCTTCGCATGCTATGTCTCAATAACAACAACTCCATCACAATTACATCATTTTTTTTGTCACATGTCATAAATAATAGTTTCTAAAAATCTCTACAAGCTTGATATTGATATCGACGAAAGTCACTACTTTCGGTTTGTAAGTGTTTACTTTCGGTTTAAAACCGAAAGTAGTGACTTTCACCGCTATCAATATCAAGCTTGTTACATGTAGAGATTTTTAGAAGATTATTATTTGAAGAAATTGTGAATACACGATACCCATTCATACTATCAGACCGGGGCAATGCCTTATAGACCAGTTATATTGTGCTTCGATTTGAATTATAGCGTATTTCTATTTCGAACCTCAGAGTAACCTGTGACCTAGAGAGATTGGTTGTCACTTTGGCCACTCATTGTAAAAGCGTGTTAATATTCTGAGAAAAAATAGTTGACTGCTCATCAAGAGTGATGATTTCTTTGATAATGAGACAGAGTTTATGGAAATCGGTGGTCAAATAAGCTTTAAAGGACGGTAGCAGTGAATGAACCCATTGATTTTTTAGCAAATTTCGGCCAGAGTTGAATACCTTTTACTTTAGTATTAGATGAGCAGGGGTGTTCGCGAAAAAGATAAAAAAAACAATGTATTTGCGATACAGTTGTTGTTGAGACATTGCATGCGAAAGGCACCTGTGGTATTAAGCAGTCGCCTTGCTAAAAAGGCCTGAATTGTTCCTTATCAAAATTCCAGTTTAGAGGGGTTTTACTGTAACTATTTAGGATTGATGAGACACTAAGTTACTTGGTATCTCATTTGTATGTAAAAGTCATCACTCATGGTTAACCCTCTGCCTGTTGAAATATTAGCATCATGAATATGTAAATATTCGCATATGTAAATATTAGCATCATGAATATGTAAATATTAGCATATGTAAATATTAGCAGCATGGATATGTAAATATTAGCATCTGTAAATATTAGCCAGGTGAATATGTAAATATTAGCATATGTAAATATTAGCAGCATGAATATGTAAATATTAGCATCTGTAAATATTAGCCAGGTGAATTATGTAAATATTAGCATATGTAAATATTACCATCATGAATATGTAAATTTTAGCATATGTAAATATTAGCCAGGTGAATATGTAAATATTAGCATCTGTAAATATTAGCCAGGTGAATATGTAAATTTTAGCATATGTAAATATTAGCCAGGTGAATATGTAAATATTAGCATATGTAAATATTAGCATCATGAATATGTAAAGTCATATGTCATAAGCAAACAGAGTAGACCCTGATCAGATGGCTCCTATAGGAGCCGTCTGATCTGGGTCTTCTCTGTTTGCAAAGGCATGAAAAAGTGTTTATATGGAGTAATGAGTTAACCTTCAGCTCACTACTGATGAGTTAAAGATAATATTTGCAAACAGTTTGGATCTAGATCAGACACTGAGTATCTCGTCAGGATCCAAGATGTTTGACATGCTAATACTTTGAAAAGAAAATTGAATGAGAGTGTATTTTTAGCATGGAAGCCGAAGACAATATTTGCAGACGACAGTTGCTAAGAGTGTAGAAGGTTGTAATAATACTTTAACCCTTTTCCTGTTTTATTGTTTATTCCAAATTTCAATACCTACTGAATATTCATAGACAAAATAGATATAATGAAATATGGAAGATGGCGCCTTGTAACCAGTCCAGAAAGTAAAGAAACAGATTTATCAAACTCCATTAGCAAAAAGATCTGGGTCTACTCTGTTTGCATATGCGTTAAAGCATGTTTATATGAAGGAAAGGGTTAACTACATGTAGCTCCTCATCTCTTTCTTCATCCTCAGAGTTTTTGTCTGATTGCATCTGCATATAATATATACATGTAATATAATTAACTGTTTCCCTCATATAAACACGTTTTCATCCCCTTGCAAACATATAGTACACTGAGACCAGACAGTTGCTGTCTGGTCAGGGTCTGCTCTGTTTGTTTATGAAAATATATAGGTAAGTTCCTACAGTGTTTGTCAAACAGAAAATTCCCTTGAAATAATTTTACGTTATAAAAATTAAGTTAATGAATATTCATCCAACAATTAGACATCTTTGGAGTGATGATTTTGAAGTTGTTTGAATTACTGTAAAAACCCTCGAAAGTTCTAAACCAGAATTTTAACAAAGAAAAAATTGGATCTCTTTAGGCAGGTGGATGCTTAATGCAAGGTGAAAGTCATGCAGGAAGCTCCTCTTGGACCCAGCATTAAGCTGCCACCTGTCTTACAGACAAGTATTGATGCTAATTGGAATGTCCAGTTTAGAGGAGTTTTACTTCATATGCCCATCCATGACAATAAGTGCATTGAAGTTACATTCTCTGATGAGATTTTGCATGGTCTGCTGCAGGTGATCCTGATGACAGCCTGGCTCCGCCCCCTTCTGATGAGCACATCAGTATCAGTATACGTCTGAAGGCTGTTAAGTCGGTACTACAGCAGAGCCATTGTAAAGGGGATGCTGTCACTATGGTGATGTTTGATGTAAAGTCTCACTACAGGTAAGTTCTAAGAATTAAAATATATATGTGTACTTTTCAAGTTTTAAAGTTTGGGCTTAGCACAATGACTGTTTAATTTTTTTAATGATAGAGAGGTGCAGTTAAATTTACCCAAGTCAATCTGTCTCGTGGTTCACCTGTCTGTCTATCCTTCATACATATTTAGCATATCTGCAAAAGGGACATTATGATATTTGCAAACAAGGCAGTCCCAGATCAGACATGTTTTCATATAGCAGCTGAGCTTATGAGAGCAGCTCTAGGATTTCTTGCAGTTTTACACATGGATCAAGCTCCAGCTACCCTGTGAGGTCTTAAGCAAGTTTACACATGGAGAGAGGTCTAAATTATACATGGAATGAGCAAGCTTTAGTTACTCTCTGCAGGTTTACACATGATGTGAGCAAGCTATAGTTACTATGTGAGGTCAAAAATAGATTTACATATGGAGTGGGCAAGCTTTAGTTACTTTGTAAGGTCTAAATCAGTATTAAACATGCGGTTATCAAGCTATAGTTACTTTGAGAGATCCAAAGTAGTTTTACAGTGAAACCCCTCTAAACCGGACGTTAATTTTGGTATAAATATTGGTTTTGGAGACAGGTGGCAGCTTAATGCAGGGTAAAAGTCATGCATATAGGAGCTTTCTGCATGACTTTTACCCTGCATTAAGCAGCCACCTGCCTAAAAGTGGCTAAATTCTTCTTTTCTAGAATTCCAGTTTAGAGGGGTTTTACTGTACTCGTGAAATGAGCAAACCTTAGTTCTTGCATGAGGTCAAAAGCAATTTTACACATTGAGTGACACCTGCAGTAGTTTTACAAGTCGTGGACTGAATAATCTGTCATCCTACTGACATCTCATAGGGCTTTTGCTGAGAGTTGTGGCTTTGTGCCCAATGGCCATTTCGAGGACCCTAAGATAGCCTGTTGGATGCTGGACCCAGGAGCTAGGGAGAAGAACCTTCATCGTATGGTAACCAACCTACTGCCCACTGAGGTTCATCTTCTGCATGGTAAGAAGCTGTGTGACTAAATCATGTCCACTATTCAGTGCTTCAGTTTCAGCACTCTACTGACAAATTTGTGGTACAGTTAAACCTCTCTAAACCGAATGATCAATTTAGTATAAATATAAGTCCTGGGAGACTGGTAGCAGCTTAATGCAGGGTGAAAGAGGAGCTTTCTGTATGACTTTCACCTGGCATTAAGCAGTCACCTGCCAAAAAGTATCTAAATTCTTCTCTACTAGAATTCTTGTTTAGAGAGGTTTTACTGTAACTTTTGGAAGCAGTGTGGATCCAGATGAGATGCCAAATAACTTGATATCTTATGAGGGTAAACCACTGTGATTATGTTTCTGACAAGAAATGTAAGAAAAAAATACTTTGAGCTTTGAATTAGATGAAAACATTTGTAGAGAGCAATTTACCAGAGTGCTAACAGTTAGCTCTTTAGCTGATATTGGTGTTTTATAGCTTCTGTTTTTAGGCTGGGTCCTAGTATTGTTTACTGTAGCATCCCCCCCTAGACTTTTTTTCATGGGTACCAAATTGTTCGTTGGGGTCCTCAGAACACATTTTGAGCATGCCCCCAAAAATAAGTTTGTCCCAGCTATGTTTTATTTAATGGTTTCCATGGTAACCCGAGGTAATTTTCGAAACTACCTTGGTTCAGAAAATGCGCCATAACTTTGTTTTTAGAAGCAATAGAAGGACAAAACAAGTACCAAAGTAAAGCAGAGACATATAGCTTGTATATGATATATGATTTTATTAATATTCATAAATGCATTCTTATGAATATTAATGAGGAAGTAAAAAATGTGATTTATTTTAGAAAAAACGAATTTGTTGTTTAATCTGAGAGGCTTATTAATGCACAGAAATTATTGAATTTAGGTTTAAGTTGTTCGTTGGAGTCCTCAGAACACATTATGAGTATTTTCCCAAATAATTTTGTCCCATCTATGTTTTATTAAACGGTTTCCATGGTAACCGAGGTAAATTCCGAAACATCCTTGGTTCAGAAAATGCGTAATAACTTTGCTTTTAGAGGTAATAGAAGGACAAAACAAGTACCAAAGTAAAGCAGAGACATATAGCTTGAATATGGTATATGATTTAATTAATATTCATGAATGCATTCTTATGAATATTCATGAGAATGTAAAACAATGCGTTTTTTAGAAAATGGAGCTTGTTGTTTAGTCTGATAGGCTTATTAATGCACACAAATTATTGAATTCAGGTTTAAATTGTTTGTTTGGGTCATCAGAACACATTTTGAGCATTCCCCTAAAGTAATTTTGTCCCATCTATGTTTTATTGAACGGTTTCCATGGTAACGCGAGGAGGTAAATTTCGAAACATCATCGGTTCAGAAAATGCATAATAACTTTGCTTTTAGAGGCAATAGAAGGACAAAACCAAAACCAAAGTAAAGCAGAGACATATATCTTGATTATGATATATAATTTTAATAATATTCATATATGATTGCTTATGAATATTAATGAGGAAGTATAAAAATCCGCTTTTTTAGAAAAATGAGTTTTTTGTTTAGTCTTAGAGGCATATTAATGCACAAAAATTATTGAATTCAGGTTTAAATTGTTTGTTGGGGTCATAAGAACACTTTTTGAGCATTCTCCCAAAATAATTGTGCCCCAGCTATGTTTTATTAAACGGTTTTCATGGTAACCCGAGGTAAATTTCGAAACTATCTTGATTAAGAAAATGCGTCATAACTTTGCTTTTAGAGACAATAGAAGGACAAAACAAGAACCAACGTAAAGTAGAGACATATAGCTTGAATACGATATGTAATTCTATTAATACATATAATGCATTCTTATAATGCATTCTTATGAATATTAATGGGGAAGTAAAAAATGCGTTTTTAGTTTGACGAGTTTGTTTTTAGTCTGAGAGGCCTAATAATATACAAATAGTTATTGAATTCAGATTTAAATGTTTTAATATCAACATACAAATAAAGGAAAACATCTTTGGTTCATGTAATATTTCTAAAACATGTTTATTTAAGCTAATTTGCATATAACGTGCATAAATGAATAAGCAATTTAACATAAGCCCTATATTTAGCATTGTTTCGAGTGGAGGAATTGAGCCTCATGCATGTTTTATGAAGAATATTACTGTTATGGGTGTTTTGCAATGCAGTAGAAAATATATAGCATCTCGACTGTAATCATCAGCTTATGTTTACCCATATTAGCCTTGCGTGACTTCTAAGTTGAAGACTAACTTACTCGCGATGTCTTATGCATTTGCTTGATTATTTACCACAGCATGCCAGAGCAACGCAAGGCTTCTTGCGAGCATTTCGCGACAGGCTGGACAACTCATTAAGTGTGTCTGGCCTGCTGCAGATGCTCCGCGTCAGCTCCCTGTCCAGTTTCATCCCTCTGGACAGGGGAGACGTGGGAGCTTGCTGCCCGACGGAAGAAGTATTCTTCTCTTTGGTCAGCGACTCCCTCGCAACAGAAAATTACTGTCCTCTAAAGCTCAGAAGAAGCCTGCTTCTTCTTTAAAATCTCTTTCGTCAACAGCCCCTGTGGTGCAGTCGATTCCCCAGTTGTTAGTTGCAGATCGACACCCAACTGCTGGCCCGGGCGCGGGTTCCCCGTTTACCACTTGAATGGTACCCTTTGTTCTGGTCCCAGGTACTATTGTCGCCAGGTCTCCCGATCCGCTTGTTGTGTGAAGAGTTTTGCCTGGTCCCGCTGAAACTAGGCCCAGTTATCCGTCACCGGTCCCCGGTGTCCTGGCGTTAGTGCTTTCGTTTCATGACATCACCAGCAGACCGGTCTACCGAGCCCCGCCCAAAGATGTCACTGTGTATTATTTGGCCCGGTGTCCTAAGTTTGCTCTCCAACGGTCCTCCGGTGGCCCGGTCTGGTCCTTTGGACCAGGATACCGAAGTGGACCGGTAAATCTACCAGTCCAATCTTTTCTACAGGGCATTCTGTCTCTGCACCGCATTACAGTGGTGAAAGTCAACAGGGAGCTGCTCTGGCTAAGTCTAGACGTTCTTGGTCGTCTAGACCCTGCAATTACTCTTCATCTTCTGAGTACACCTCGGACTCCCCAGCCCCCATCCCACCCACCCCGTAGGAGGCGTAAAAACCTTCTTATTCTTCTAATGGGAACCGGCACTCGCACCGCTCTCATCGCAGATCGAGGTCTTACCATTACTCTTCTATGCGAAGACATCGCTCTGCCTCCTCAGATTCGCCGGCTGGTCGCTCTCGATAGCCTACACTCATTCTGAGAACCAGCAATCTTCACCTAGAGGGAGAATAGCTCTCACGTGAACCCACAGTCCACACTTCTATGTCTGTGGTGGGTCCCACTCTTCCCGGGTGCTGCCATCCATGGCGTTCACCAGGGCGGATTCTGAGGGAGAGCAGGAAGACACTTTGTCCATTATGGCTCCTAGGGATGGTCCTATTTTTTAAGGGAATCAGACTTTGTGGAAGCCGCTCACTCAGATTTAGACGGGACTTAGTCCTCTTTTTCTTTAGATGATTCTGAACATCAATATTTTCTATTGAGAATGCATGTGAAGATTGTTTTAGAATCATCCCACTCTCTGTCTGCCCTAGACCCCCGAATCCTATTCACAGGGGTCCTCTATCCTCTTCCGTGCTAGTGTCGGTCGAAAAAGTGGACCTCCCTAACCTGATTAAGTCTAGGGAGTCTCTTTCTCCTTCCACGGGACTTCTTTCCCGTTTGCCTGACCTGGACGAAGATTTTTGTGCCAGCCCGGCAACTGGGTGGATCATGTCCGCTAAACTCTTACGGACAAGGGTTCCCTGGGTATCTCTTAGACCTCCGGTTTCAAATGAAAATCGACCTGGGATGTTTTATCAGATCCCCTCACTTGTTTCCGACAGCCCCAGGGGCGGGCATTAGGCCCCCCTCCCTCCCTCCCTCCCCTCCCCTCCCCTCCCCCTCCCCCCTCCCCCTCCCCCTCTCCCTCTCCCTCCCTCCCTCTCTCCCTCTCTCTCTCTCTCTCTCTCTCTCTCTCTCATCACTTCTTTAGCACCGGCAGTTGCATCCAACAGATGGGATTCGCTTCAAACATTGACGTATTATCATTGACGTACGTATGATTATCGATATTTAAGACAGGTGACAGCTTAATGCATGGTGAAAGTCATGCAGAAAGCTCCTAGTGCAGCTTTCTGCATGACTTTCACCATGCATTAAGAAGTCACCTGCCTAAAAGGGTCTTAATGCTTCTATAAAATTTTTTCGAATAATCGAGATTTTACCGTATACTCAAAATAATACTAAATACAATGCTCATAGAAAATTGCCTATTCATATACGTACATTATATGCAAATAAGCTGAAATACGCATGCTTTATAGAAATATTACCTGAAACAAAGATGGTTTATTTTCCTTCACATGAAAACATTCAAACATGAATTCAATAACTCTTGTTTATTAATAGGCATCTCAGACTAAACAATAAACTCCTTTTTTCTAAACAAAAATCGGATTGTTTTACTTCCTCATTAATATTCATAAGAATACATTTATGAAAATTAGTTAAATTACATATCATATTCAAGTTATATGTCTTTGCTTTATTCAGGTTCTTGTTTTGTCCTTCTTTCGCCTCTAAAAGCAAAGTTATGACGCATTTGTTTAACCATGGATGTTTCGAAATTTACCTCGGGTTACCATGGAAACCGTTAAAAACATAGCTTGGACACAATTATTTTGGGGAATGCTCAAGTGGTGTTCTGCGGACCCCAACAACCAATTTAAACCTCAATTCAATAATTTTTGTGCATTAATAGGCCTCTAAGACTAAACAAAAAACTCATTTTTCTAAAAAAGCGGATTTTTATACTTCCTCATTAGTATTCATAAGCAATAATATATGAATATTATTAAAATTATATATCATAATCAAGATATATGTCTCTGCTTTACTTTGGTTCTTGTTTTGTCCTTCTTTCGCCTCTGAAAGCAAAGTTATGACGCATTTGTTTAACCATGGATGTTTCGAAATTTACCTCGGGTTACCATGGAAACCGTTAAAAAACATAGCTTGGACACAATTATTTTGGGGAATGTTCAAGTGGTGTTCTGCGGACCCCAACGAACAATTTAAACCTCAATTCAATAATTTTTGTGCATTAATAGGCCTCCAAGACTAAACAAAAAACTCATTTTTCTAAAAAAGCGGATTTTTATACTTCCTCATTAATATTCATAAGCAATCATATATGAATATTATTAAAATTTATATCATAATCAAGATATATGTCTCTGCTTTACTTTGGTTTTTGTTTTGTCCTTCTATTGCCTCTAAAAGCAAAGTTATGAAGCATTTTCTGAACCAATGATGTTTCGAAATTTACCTCCTCGCGTTACCATGGAAACCGTTCAATAAAACATAGATGGGACAAAATTACTTTGGGGGAATGCTCAAAATGTGTTCTGATGAACCAAGCAAACAATTTAAACCTGAATTCAATAATTTGTGTGCATTAATAAGCCTATCAGACTAAACAACAAGCTCCTTTTTCTAAAAAAAGCAAAGTTATTACGCATTTTCTGAACCAAGGATGTTTCGGAATTTACCTCGGGTTACCATGGAAACCGTTTAATAAAACAGATGGGACAAAATTATTTGGGGAAATACTCAAAATGTGTTCTGAGGACTCCAACGAACAACTTAAACCTAAATTCAATAATTTCTGTGCATTAATAAGCCTCTCAGACTAAACAACAAATTCGTTTTTTCTAAAAAAATCACATTTTTTACTTCCTCATTAATATTCATAAGAATGCATTTATGAATATTAATAAAATCATATATCATATTCAAGCTATATGTCTCTGCTTTACTTTGGTACTTGTTTTGTCCTTCTATTGCTTCTAAAAACAAAGTTATGGCGCATTTTCTGAACCAAGGTAGTTTCGAAAATTACCTCGGGTTACCATGGAAACCGTAAAATAAAACATAGCTGGGACAAACTTATTTTTGGGGGCATGCTCAAAATGTGTTCTAAGGACCCCAACGAACAATTTGGTACCCATGAAAAAAAGTCTAGGGGGGGATGCTACGGTAACCACTACTAGGACCCAGCCTATTTTGAAGAAAAAAAACTAGCTATTGTAACTTTGGCGTCCGCGTTGTCATCCAGTAACTTTAACAATAGCTTTTACTTCTTTACTATTATGCAAATCTTTTGAAACTACACCCACTTGTTCCCTGTTTTAATGGATACAATTGAACAAGCGAGCTTTGGCACCCGTGTTTGGTGTAAATGTTTATTTCTTTTGGGCAGTTACATACTGAATAACCCCTTACTCCATAGATATGCATTTCTATGCCTTTGCAAACACAGTAGACCCATCTCAGATGGCTCCTGTGTCTGATCAGGGTCTACTCTGTTTGCTTGTGAAATTATATAGACACATGTATGTCCGCTGTGTTTGCTTATGGTGTAACATAGATATGATTTTATAGTTTCTGCCATGGCCCAAAATAAATTCTTATGTCCATGTACTATTATAAGATTTATAACATATTAATCTTATTAATATTCATGGCATCATTGTTTCTTACATGAATATTCATGGAGGAAAGGGTTAAACAGGGAAAGGGTTTAAAAATATTTTCCACGTGTTTATAAAGTGGCAAACAGCCTTAGTTTTAATCACAGGGGTCTGGACCGCTTTGTTGGGGTCTATAATTATTTACTATATAATAACAAGGGTTCCAACTAGCAGAACTGATATCCGTGTACCACAAGTACAAATATGGCTGTAACTCTTACAATTTAAATGATAATTTCGTAATTCAGACATATTATTATATAGTACATATAGACCCCCATGAAGCGGTCCAGACCCCTGTGGTTTTAATGAGAAGTATAGTTTCTTATTATCTCATTTGATTTGTCGTAGGCTATTTGCCAATGTGAATAATGTAAGTGGGATAAGAGCTAATCCTGTACCTAGTGAATATTCATAAATGATATAATAACATCATGAATCTTGATAAAATGAAATTTATAATGGCCAATAATAAGGGATTTTTTTTCATTGAAGAAAATGTAGAACCAGATTTGTTGTATTTCATAAGCAAACAGCAAAACCTGAGCAGTGGCCCCCAAAGGAGCCATCTGATCTAGGTCTACTCTGTTTGCACTGGCATTAAAAGGTGTCCCTTTATTATAGAGTAAATGGTTATTGACTGCCAGTTTTTGAGAAACACCATATGAATTGCATGTCCTGTTGCTTTATACTCTGTTCTGATATGGTAATCATTGTTTTATTATGGCTGTTATTAGGTATTGGAGGTGGGATTGGTGTCAGCAGCCTTGGTATGAGCCCCCAGAACCCGGGCTCTGGGCGCTACAGAGCTACCACAGAGTGTGTTTTGGTGCGCCACCTAGGGGAGTATTTTCAGAGATGTCTGGAAAAGGAGGGACTGTACTCTGTGTTCACAGATGTAGAAATGCCATCTGCCATAACTCTGTGCAGGATGGAACTAACAGGTTTTGGTAAGTATGCTGATTAACTAAAGTATTAGGCAAATAGTGCAGACCATGATCCTGAAGGAGCCGTTTTATCAGGTTCTACACTATTAGATACTATGTTTGTCTGATTTAAACTCATCATATTGGTTCCAAATTGACTTACTCAGCTTTACAATTTTGTGGAGAGAGGTGTCCAAATACTTAGGATATTTAGAGTGCCATTTTGGGTGGCAGTATGTCAACAGTAGTTTAAACAATCAGCAAGTCCTTTAGACAAGACTATCAGCCGAAGTCAGATGTGTCAGTGCTTTACACTGGGCATCTAAAAGAACCAGGGAAACTCTTTCGATGATATGAGTAGGGCATTGCGCCCGTGGTTTATCTGTATCCTCTCTCCTCTCTCTGGAGCGTCCAATTAGCCCATAGTGAGCAGAACCGACGTTAATCTACACAAACAAACTCTCTCGTTAAAATCAATTTAAATTTAACTTTTTGCCCTTTAGCTTATGTATATTAAATACAAATATTATAGAAATATTAATGAGTATTACAGTAGTACATGTGTTAAAGGGGATGTCCCTACATTTGACGCATTTCAGAAACACTTAAAATATGCAAAACTCATTTGTTTATATGCTGAAAAGTAGTATATCACAAAAAGCCCCATTCAATTACCGTTTATAATGACAAAACATCCATGTGTTTGATATCGCTGATCCCGGTTTTACTCCCCGATGTTTCAGTTTTATTCGGGATGAGTTTTAGTTTCGTAACTGTTCGCCCTATTCGCGATTCTCCGACCACTTCCGAGAAAGCTATTACGTAAACAATGGAGAGATCGGGTGATCATCAGCAAAACGCGGAAGAATTTACGGAAAAGGTTGATAATATTGTGTTGTAGAACAAAAATTATCAGTCATTAATGAAATCGGTGTATTTGTATCACATGGGCATTTTTCGATATAAGTTCAAATTGGGAACCTTCATAATAATGATAGAGCATAAAAAATACCAAGTTTTATGATATTATTGAAAATATGCGATCATTGTAGGGACCTCCTCTTTAAGCACCCATGAAAAGGGGGTCTGACTATAGGTAAAAATAATGCAGAGAGCTTTTAAGATTGCTGTGTCCCATCAGTATGAGGTTGCTAAAAACATGTTCAACCATAATTTAGCTTAATTTTTATAACTGCATGATGAATATAAGATAATTTTTTACCATGGCACAAATTGTAACATCAGATTTATATTATTTCATAAGCAATCAGAACAGGCCCTGATCAGACGGCTCTTACAGGAGATGTCTGATCTGGATCTGCTCATAAAAGTCGTGAAAAGGGTTTTTTATGAGTTTACGATTTTTTATGGGTTCCCCCAAGTGAGAGGCATAAAGCCTTGCTCTTGTTTATTCATCCATCAGTATGTCCCTACACACATCCTAAAACCCATGTGTGTCCAACTCCTTACACACCAACTTGGAAGATTTATTTAAGACTTTTACAGATTTACAATGCTGATATTGAGATGCTCACAATAAAGGGAATTTTCACTGTGACCATTTTTACCAGAGTTATGGGATTAAATCCTTTTGAAATTTTCTTCACTTAAAAACTTTTATGCCCCATTGACGATAGTCGGGGGCATATTGTTTTTGCCCTGTCTGTTTGTTTGTTTGTTTGTTTGTCTGTTTGTCTGTTTGTTTGTCAGCAACTTTAACATTGGTCATAACTTTTGAGCCAGTATAGATAGAGACTTGATATTTGGCATACATATGTATCTCATAAAGCCGCACATTTTGAGGGGTGACGTGTCAAGGTCATCCTTCAAGGTCAGAGGTCAAATATATGGGTCAAATCGCCGATTTTAACATTGGCCATAACTTTTGGACCAGTAGAGATAGAGACTTGATATTTGGCATGCTTGTGTATCTCATGAGGCTGCACATTTTGAGGGGTGACATGTCAAGGTCAAGGTCATCCTTCAAGGTCAGAGGTCAAATATATGAGGGAGCATAGTGTTTCACAAACACATCTTGTTTCATTTAGAGACAATGTCTCCAAAAGGGGTATCTATGTTCTTTGGAGACAATTCTAGTTCTGTATGTTTCTGTAAAGGCCTTTTATTAACTTATTATGCTTAGTTATATCATGGCAACATGTTATACTTTCTGTTACACAGTAAAACTCAATATATATTTACAGTCTAGCTTCAGGGTCTTTTCCCGGTGTTTCAGGTTTCAGTCAGGAGGAGAGCGAGAACCAGAAGGGGATTATGATAGCTAAGTTATCTGCCCTTGAGGAGCAGGCCTACTCCATGGCTGGCCACCCGTTCTCCTTGTCAGCCACAGAAGATGTAGCTCAGGTAGATTATGTTGACAGTTTGCACGTTGAGCAATCCTTTTCTGCTTCATTGTGGTCAGCTTAACCCTTTCCCTGTTCTGTGTTTATTCCAAATTTCAGTACCTACTGAATATTCATGGACAATATAGTTAGAATTTCATATGGAAAGTGGAACTTTGTCGCCATTTCAGAAAGTAAAGAAACATTTTTTCAAAATCCACTAGCAAACAGAGTAGACCCTGATCAGACGGCTCCTCTAGGAGCCCTCTGATCTGGGTCTACTCTGTTTGCAAATGCGTGAAAACATGTTTATATGAGGGAAAGGGTAAACATAGTTATCAAAATGGTGATTACACGAGTTATTCATTTGTCTGGGAGGGTTTCCATCTAACCACATCCAAGTTCAACATTATGTTGCATTGACAACATTCAGTATAATTTGTTACCTGTCTTATTCATGACTAGATAGTTTGATCCTGTATCTGGTGGATTTTGCCTTTCTTTTGGATTTAAATTGTTTCATATTCTTCATCTGTTTTTCGAGGAAAACAAGTCACGGTATTTCCATGGCTTTGATGTCATCATCAAATTATTGTTGTTTGTGCAACTTTGTTACAATTTTGACATCAGTACAGTTATCACTACCAATCTTCACAAACTTATTCATCACAGTAAGTCTCAATCTGTTAACTAGTAATTACCCCTTAAATAAAGCAAGGTGAAAGTAAAACAGAACGCTCCAGTAGGAGCGTTATGTTTTACTTTCACTTTGCTTTAAGCAGCCACCTGCATTTAACACAAAATACTTGATGTAATTTAGTGGCCGTTATAGAGAGGTTTTACTGTATTAACTAGGTTAATATTATATAAGCATATGAACAGAGGAAATTTTGGCTCAGACAGAAACTGTAAAATCAAATTTGTATTATACAAAAAGCAAACAGAGAAGAACCTGATCAGACGGCTACTGTGGGAGCCATCTGATCTGGGACTACACTGTTTGCAAAGGCATTTATATGAAGGAAAGGGTTAAAATTTTGATTTAATCAGTAACTGGCGAGCATTGCCCAGCGATTTGGTGCTTTTGTTACTGTTTATTGGTGTGTGGAAGAGATAGGGTTGTGCTTGAAATGTACTACATGTATATATTCAGTAGAGAGGACCAGATCAGTCCTTCTCTTAATTGTTTGCAATCTTGTTTGCTTTACCCTTTACAAGGTAGAAATGCATTTTAATGAACTTAGAAATAGGGTACACCCGTATCAGATAGCTCCTGTAGGTGCTGTTTGATCAGGGTATACTCTGTTTGCTTAACCCTTCGCTTGCTATTCACGTCAATATACGTACCTGTAAATAGTGAAGACCCAGATGAGACAGCTCCTGCAGGAGCTGTCTCATCAGGGTCTGCACTATTTACAAGTTGATTGTGCAACCAGTGCACTCCACAGCAGTGCTTGCACAGCGAAATACTTGTACACAGTGAAGATATATGTAATTATACAATAGAGGATGGGTAAAGAAGGAGAAATGTATTTTAAAATTCAGTAAGCGAAGGGTTAAGAAAAAATATAGATCTGATTCCACAGTGTCTGCCTTGGCAATATACGTATGATATGAAGTAATTTCAGATAATTAATATTCATAGTCAGGTCAGGATAGTTCCGTATATGAATATTCATGATGCAAAAGGGCTGTCCTTTACATGTTCTTCTAGGTCCTTTTTGTTGAATTACTGTTACCTCCAAATGGGGACACCACAAGTGGACCTGTTACAAGGTCCCTAGCCCCTAACACCAGAAGAGGGAGACAGAAGAACCTTTATAGCACCTCAAAAGATGTGTTGGAGAAATTGAAGAAGCTACATCCACTACCGGGAGTTATACTAGAGTGGCGACGGATCACCAATGCTCTGACCAAAGTCGTCTTTCCACTGCAGAAAGAAAAGGTAGGATATGTAACCCTTTCCTTCATATAAATATAAATGCCTTATCATGCTTTTGCGATATAGAAGCCATTTGATCAGGGTTTGCTCTGTTTGCTAATGCAATTTGATAGATCTGTTTCTTTAGTTTCTAAAATGGCTACAATGTTTTTCATTATAAGTATTTTGTCTATGAATATTCAGTAACTTTTTTGTCCATGAATATTCAGTAGGTATTGAATTTAGAACAGGGAAAGGGATTTGTCTGATCCGGATTTACTCTGGTCGCAAATATGTTAAAAGGCATATCTATGGAGTAAAGGGTTAATTCAAGCTCATCAAAAGTGAAATCCTGTTTCCTTATGTTTAAATCATTAAGCTCCTTTTTGTGGACTATTGGAAACTAGAAATAATTCAATCTCATTACGATCATGAAAATCAATTACCTGAAGTTTAATGATGGTATATGAGCGCAGGAATATTTAGCGATGGCAGAAACTATAGAATCATATCTGTATTATGTCATTAGCAAACAGAGCAGACCCTGATCAGATGGCTCCTATAGGAGCCATCTTAAATGGGTCTACTCTGTTTGTAAAGGCTTTATAAGGGATTAAAGACTTAAAGATGTCTGTAAAGAGGCATTTTTTGTACTGCATTAAACTACCACCTTGCTTTAACCCATTCCCTCATAAGCTATTTTTAGATCCAACCACTTTGTATGAATCTACCGAAAAGGAGCATTAACTAGTGAAAGGATTTTTTTTAGAATTTGTAGTTTGAAACCATTGTGATACATAGAGCATTTGCTCCTATAGGAGCAAATACTCTATTTATCACAATGGTTTCAACAGGTGATTTTTACAGAGGCATAGAAAGGTGTATTTATGGAGGAAAGGGTTAATATACAGAACACTGCCTCTGTTAGGTGGTGGCTTTATAAATGTTTTACTGTACATATTGATGTACTAGCATATTGATTTTTATTGCCAGGTGTTATGTGATCGACTGTCGATGTGCAGAATCTACAGTGACTGTCAGCTGCATACTGCTACTGGGCGTGTGAGTTTGTCCGAACCCAATCTGCAGAATGTACCCAAAGACTTTGAAATTATCATGCCAGGTAAGGTATATAAATATGATCTAGAGATCCAGATAAGATGCCTAAGTTTAAACATTTTCAAGAATAACTCCTTTATACTCCGCCAAACCAGGGTTTGGTTGAGAAATGACGATTTTTATATTTGGGTATAAATGGTGAATTCAAAGTGGAATGATTCATCAGTGTTTTACCCTTTACCTGTTGAATATTAATGTCAGAAATAATAACATTAAAATTAATTAGTTTAATTTAATAATGACATATATGAACACAGCATATTTTGGCTTAGGTAGAAACTGTAGAATCAGATCTATACTATACCACAAGCAAACAGAGCTGACCCTGATCAGACAGCTCCTATAAGAATTGTCTGATCTGTTCGCAAAGGCTTGAAAAGGTGTTTAGATGAAGGAAAGTGTTAACAATAAAGTTCATACAGCAGGACAGGCTTAAATTTTGAATGATCTGGTCTATACCGTCTGCAAATACCAATACACTTGTTCCTACATACTTACTTACCTTTATGTCAGACTTGATTGGAGAAAGTCCTCCACCTAACACTACTGACACTAGAACCAGGAAGTCTAGAGGAGGGTCCAGTAAACTGAGACAGATGATTGGTCCACACCAGGTTGCTATGGTAACAGAGGACAATAGTGGCACTAAATTCTCAGTAAGCATGAGACATGCTTTCATTCCTTTTCCTGGTAAGTAATAGTTGTGACATTACATATTTTGCTAGTGAAATTTCTTTAGCAAATCTGCAATATCAGGGAGCCTTCTTTCTTTTTTTTGACTGGTTTACAAAATTTGCTTGCCCGACATGCAAAAATTGTGCTCAAATTCTCAACTGCTGCATTTTATCCACCCCACCCCCACCCCCAGTTCACCTGTCCATGCATCAGACTTTTATATATTGTGCAAATTAGTATTTGACCTTTGAGTCATGAAAGCCTTTTAACCCAATATTCCTTAAATATGCCATTCTAAGTCTTCACAAACAATGTAGACCCAGATCTGACAGCTTCTGTAGAAGTCATCTGATCAAGGTCTGCTCTGTTTGCTTATGATATATATATTATTCTACAGTTCCTATCATGGCATGGCCAAAAATATTATGTGTCCATATGCTATTGTAACAATTAAACTTTTTGATATTCATGATGTCATTATATTCATGGAGTAAAGGGTTAGGGTGATAGACTATTTTCGGATAGTGTTGGTTCAGTGTCAAAACAGTTTTGAACCAAACATGATGTGGATGAAAGGTATTTGAAAATTATACTGTGAGTGGTAGCCTGACACTACAAGTGGTGTCCTCTTATCTTTGTCTATACTGTTTGCCTGTGTCCTGAAGTTTAGTTGATATTATTTATTCCTATTCAGTTTCATAAGATGGATTTTGTTGTTTGTCCATCTAGATATTAAGTTATTTGATACCCGTGACATTTCGAAAAAGTATTGAAACAATTTTTTTGTTAACCCTTTACTCCATGAATATTGATTAGATTATTTGTTAGCTCAACAGAGCACTAAGTTCTCAGGGTGAGCTTTTGTGATCGCCTGATGTCAGTCGTCCTGCGTCAACAATTTGAACCTTTGAAAATATTCTCCTCTGAATCTACAGGGTTCTCAACTTTCATCTTTGGCACATAGCATCATCTGTAGGTCCTCTACAAAAGTTATATAAATTATGCCCCTGGGTTCAAAATTGGTGCGGCCCTAGGGGTGCCTTATTTTTGTATAGAAATGCATAGTAAAACTTTGAAAATCTTCTGCTCAGAAACTGGAAGGTACTCAGCTTTCATTATTGGCACATAGCATGATGTTCAGGTTCATGCCCCTTGGGTCAAAATTGACCCCGCCCCAGGGGTGCTTGTTTTCAGTAGAAACATATAGTCAAATCTTCTCCCTTGAACAGGAAGGTCCTCAGCTTTCATGTTTGGCACATAACATCATGGTCAGGTCCTCATGACATCATGTTCAGATGGCCAGTTTTCAATAGAAACATAGTGAAAACTTTGAAAATCCTCTCCTGAAACTGGAAGGTTCTCAGCTTTCATAATCATAATTTGGCACATAGCATCATGTTCAAGTCCTCTACAAAAGTTTTATAGATTATGCCCCTGGGGTCAAAATTGGCCCTGTCCCAGGGGTGATCAGTTTAGTGAAAAATCTTCTCCACTGATTGTCTGGTGAGCAATATCAGGTCCATCATGGCTCTCTTGTTATAATGGCTGATAAACACAGGACATTTTGACTAGGGCAGGAACAGTAGCACCAGATCTACATTATTTCATAAGCAAACAGAAACCCTGATCAGACTGCTCCTACAGGAATTCTCTGATCTGGGTCTACTCTGTTTGCAACGGTATAGAAAGGTGTTTTTATTGAGGAAAGGGTTAAACAGAAAACATGCAAGACTATTTACAGCAGTTATTTAGTGTGCATAGCTATAAAGCTAGTCTGCTATGATCTGTGAGGAGATCATAAAACTATTCCTGCACGTGTTGAGCAGGTGGTGTGCTGGTGGCAGCTGACTACTCACAGCTAGAGCTACGGATGATAGCATACCTGTCAGATGACCAGAAACTGATACAGACACTGAATGAAGATGGTGATGTGTTTAAGTTGATCACAGCACAGTGGAAAAACATCAAACCCGAGGAGGTCACAGCGGAAGAACGGCAACAAGCGAAACAGGTGCGATAGTAGTTAATATGAGCCCTCTGATCTGGGTCATATCTGTCTTCTAAACCATTAAAAGGCATATTTATGGGGTAAAATAAACACAGGGGATATTTGTAAACAGGCAGTTGCATAATGCAGAAAGAGCTTTCTGAATTAAGTCAATAATGATCTTAACCCTTTACTACATGAATATAAGCAAACAGGGCAGACCCAGATCAGGCGGCTCCTACAGGAGCCATCTGATCTGTGTCTACTCTGTTTGCCAATGTGTAGAAAAGGGTATTTATGGAGTAAAGGGTTAAATAGTATTTGATTGAGGGTGTTCTTTAATTTTTTTATTCATGACATGCATGCAGGCAATCAAAATTGGGCTAAAAAAGTGTCTTAATCTTTTACCTCATGAATATTCATGTTGCCATTATATAAAATCATCTTATTGACATTCATGATGTCAAGAAGATGATTTTTTATAATGGCATTTTTCGGCCTGACCTAAACTTTAATGTTATTTCACAAGCAAGCAACCTTTTGGAGCCATCTGATCTGGGTCTACTCTGTTTGCAAATGGTTTAAAAAGCATATCTATTGGACAAATTCTAGAAGTAGGATTTGTAAGTCTAGTTCAAAATCGCTATTATTTTGCCAGTAAACATTAAAAAGCTTTTTCAGGTAAGATTTGTTATGAAGGGTTACAATTTGTCATGATTTTATTTGTTTGATATGCAAGTGATAGACTCTTTACCCATTACCTCATAGGCTATTTTTAGACCCAACCTCTTTGAATAAATCTACAAAAAAGGAGTATTTACTAGAGAAAAGGAAAATGTTAGAATTGTGTAGTATTGAAATCATTGTGATAAATAGAGCATTTGCTCTATCACATTGATTTCAAAAAGTGACTTGTAGAAACGCATATTTATGGAGGAAAGGGTAAACCCATTCAATTATATTAGGTTGAAGACTGTTGAACCCATTCTGTCATACTGACAGCTCATGAAAACTGCTGTAAGAATGTCAGAAATAATTACTGTGAGATTTAATCTTTACCTGTTTCTTTATAATGGAACATGAAAAACCTCTCTATAACGGCCACTAAATTGTGTTAATTAGTTGGTATTTAGGGCAGATAGCTACTTAAATCAAGGTGAAAGTAAAACAGAACGCTCCTATAGGAGCGTTCTGTTTTACCTTCACCTTGCTTTAATCAGCCACCTGCCTTAACACAAATAACTTGATGTAATTTAGTGGCCATTATAGAGAGGTTTTACTGTATTCCAAAAACAACCAGAGCAGCCCTAATCAAATGGCTACTGCTAGAGCTGTCTGCTCTGAGTCTACACTGTTTTCAACGGCATTAAAAGTCATTTCTGTGAGGTAGACGGATAATTTTGGCCATAGCTTTACAGATAGAGACTTCATAATTGGCATGAATACTCATGTCTTCAGGTTTGAACTTGTGTAATGAGCCATATCAAGGCCAAGGTCAAGCTTCAAGGTCAAAAGTCAATTTCCATAACTTATAACTTTGTCAATGGCTTTGACAGTTGGAGATAGAGACTTCATATTTGGCCCCATCTGATAAAGCTGTGACTTTTGAGTAGTGCTATGTCTAAGTCAAACTTCTAGGTCAAACCTCAACTTTATAGGTCAAAGTGCCTGTTTTGGATATAGTGTTTCACAAAGACATCTTGTTTGATTAACCCTTTCCCTGTTTTATGTTTATTACAAATATCATTATCTACTGAATATTCATGGACAAATTAGTTATAATGAATATGGAAAGTGGAACATTGTAGCCATTTTAGAAACTAAAGAAACTGATCTATCAAATTCCATTAGCAAACAGAGCAGACCTTGATCAGACGGCTCCTCTAGGAGCCGTCTGATCTGGGTCCACTCTGTTTGCAGATGCGTGAAAACACTTTTATATGGGGGAAAGGGTTAAAGTTTACATTGAATGGCACCTTTCCATATACATCCTTCATTATGCAATCTGAAATGTATTGTGTACCCTCATCAGTTTGCCGTGTTAATGAAATCATTTGAATGGATTTGCTTTGTTTGGCGTCCTGCTAACGCTCAGAAGAAAACTTCAAATGGTGTTGTTCATAGTTACATGGAATTGATTGTAGAGCAAATGATTTGTTTTGTAGGTGTGTTATGGTATGATCTACGGTATTGGAGCCAAGGCACTGGGAGAGCAATTAGAGGTAGAGGAGAATGATGCTGCAGTGTTCATAGAGTCCTTCAAGGCCAAGTACCCAGGTGAGAAGACCCTTTCATTTGTGTCACTATTATTCTCTGCTGGATCTGTGTTGCTTAACCATTTCCATGCTATGAAGGGATCCCTTGTAACCTTTTTAACATTTCTTTGCCTTTGTAAACAGAGTAGACCCAGATCAGGTGGCTCCTATAGGAGCCATCTGATCAGAGTCTGCTCTGTTTGTTACTTACTAATAAAGATAGGATTCTACAGTTTCTGCTGTGGCCTTAACATACTGTGTCCATCTGCCATTATAATAGTTACTCTAATTAATATAGCTGTCTGATCAGGGTTTACTCTGTTTGCAAATGGGTGAAAATGTGTTGATGTGAAGTAAAGTGTTAATAATGCCTTCCCATTAATAATAAGTCAAAAGTCATGCTCTACTTATATTGCAGGCACAATTACTAGTTATATAGGTTTTCACCCGTCTCAGCTTGAAAACTATATGATATGGGGAATTCATGTACACTGGACCGATTCAGTATTATTAAGCTTTCGGTATACAGTAGAACCTGTCTTAAGCAGCCGTAAAAAATTATGTGTCTGTAAGACAGTTGGTAACTTGATGCAGATCAAAAGTAATGCAGAAAACTAGGAGCTCGCTGCATTACTTATGCCCTGCATGAACCCATTCCCTCATAGGCTATTTTTAGATACTACCTCTTTGAATAAATGTACCGAAAAGGAGCATTATCTAGAGAAAAGGAAAATTGTAGAATTTTATAGTTTGAAACCATTGTGATAAATAGAGCATTTGCTCCTATAGGAGCAAATGCTCTATTTATCACAATAGTTTCACAAAGTGACTTCCACAGAGTCGTCAAAAGTCGTCAATATGAGGCAATGGGTTAAACAACCACCTGCTTTTTAGGACTGTTTATGTTCAATAAATAATGGCAGGTTAATACAGGTTCTACTGTACAAAGTGATTCATTTGCAGCTATGAGAACTTACCTACGTAAAACAGTAGAGTCATGCAGGGAGAAGGGATATGTGCAGACCATGTTGGGCCGGAAACGCTACCTGCCACAGATCACGGGCACCAACCCCCATGCCCGGGCTCAGGCAGAGAGACAGGCTGTGAACACTACAGTCCAGGGCTCTGCTGCAGACCTTGTCAAAATGGCAACCATCAAGATTGATCAGAAACTGGCCCAGATGTTTCCCATGACTGTATTTACACACAAGCATAAGCTCAACAGTGAGTTTCATTTCATTACCACCAAACCTGTACAGTAAAACTGCCAGTCAAAAGAAGTCTATTCTGAAATGTTAATGCATGTGGTAGCTTATTGCTTGATTGGAGCTTCCTGCATTACACACCCAACTACTTTGAAAATAAAATTACAGTAAAACCCCTCTACAATGGCCACTAAATTACATCAAATATTTTGTGTTAAAGGCTGGTGGCTGCTTAAAGCAAGGTGAAAGTAAAACAGAACGCTCCTGTAGGAGCGTTAAGTTTTACTTTCACCTTGCTTTAAGCAGACACTTGCCCTAAATACCAACTAATTAACATATTTAAGTGGCCATTATAGAGAGGTTTTACTGTAATTGAACATTGTAGCAGTGTTATATATAACGTCTTATGGGGATATTTCAAAAATCTAGGTTAAATAATTTTGATATTTCTCTGCCAAGATTGCTGCAGCTCATTAGACTTGCCTCGGAGTGGAGAGTTGTGAATAGCAGCAAGATAGGGTTTGGTGGAGAAATAAGTGGTTATAATAGGGCAGTATACATTTGTATATAGAAAATAGTTTGACATGCTATGTCCTGTATTGAAAATAGATGTAATAAAAGAGTACAGTCAAACTTGTCCTAACCCTTTCTCTAATGAATATTTGATTTTTATTAATGTATGAATTGATCACTTCATGAACATTCATTAACTCAGTTTGGTAACATTCCATTCACAAACAAATTTTTGGCATAGACGAAAACTGAAGGTTCAGATCTATACAATCCCAGCAGCTAAAAGAGCAGACCCTGAAAAAGGGTTATTAAAGCAGATATGGACTGATTAAACAGATATCTTAGCCCTTTACTCCATATATAATATGCCTGTTATTGCCTTTTTCACAGTAAAAGCCTTCTGATATTGGTCTGCTCTGTTTGAATTTTCAAATGCTTATGAAATAATATAGATTTGATTCTACAGTTTCTGTTATGGCCAAACATTCCTGTGTTCATTTTCCATTATGAAAGAAATCAGTATTTATGATGTCATGATGAACTTAATATTCATAGGTCTGGGGCCGTATTCCAGTAGCATCTTAAGTTAAAAAAGATATCTTAAATACAAGCTCTATGTGCTTATGAAGTAATATAGATCTAATTTTACAGTTTCTGTCATGATAAAAAAATTCCCTTGTACATAGTGTCATCATAAAATTTGCTCAATTAATGTATATGATGCCATTATTTTGGCATGAATAGCCATGGAGTAAAGGGTTAAATCTTGTGTGATCGGCCAGGATTTTCTGATTCTGACTCAACTTGTTTTATAGAGGTATACTGTTCAGTATGAAAGTATCACAACAGAGCAACAGATAAACATGCATACTCAGATACTAAAATCCTCATTTCTCCACCAAACCCTTTGCTGTGACCACTCTTCAGAGTCATCTCACAGAGATGTCTCAAAGAGACGATTCTAAAAAGTGGTCACAACATAGGGTTTGATGGAGAAATAAAGAATTTATTCTTGAAAATGTTTTTACCCATTTTATCTGGACCTCTGATCACAAGTTACTGTTTATTACAGATAGACAGTTGGGTACTTTGACCACGCCTCCTGAAGGTGGGTTCCTTGTGCTGCAGCTACATGACGAACTGATCTACGAGGTGTCTGCTGCCCATGTGACACAAGTGGCCAACATTGTAAAGGAAACCATGGAAACAGCTGTCAAGTTACCTGTGAAAATGCCAGTCAAGGTCAAGACTGGAGCAAGCTGGGGAACTCTGACAGAATTTGAATTATGACAAATTCGAAGGGGTCTTAACCCTTAATCTTTGGGAACCTTTGCAAACAGTGTAGACCTAGATCAGGGAGCTCTTTGATCAAAAATTGTGATGAGGGGGAAATGTGTTTTGTTAAAAAATACCAATGTATATGATTGTAAATGAATTTATATCTATCCTGACTGATTTATACAAATGTATATTATTGTAAATGAATTCATATCTGTCCTGACTGATTTATACCCATGTATATTATTGTAAATGAATTCATATCTGTCCTGACTGATTTATACCCATGTATATTATTGTAAATGAATTTATATCTGTCCTGACTGATTTATACCAATGTATGTTATTGTAAATGAATTTATATCTATCCTGCCTGATTGTAAAAGTATCAACTGTATTTTTCTGTCAATATAGTGTCTCTTATTTAACTGTTTAAATGAGTAAAGGTTTTGTTTTGTTAGGGATATTAACACATTTTATAAGCATGTATTATGCCCTAGTCCTCTAAGCATATATCCATATTTATTTGATTATCTGTATTTTTTCTGCATATTGTTAGGCTTTTAATCATATTCTAGTTCTGTAATATTAGCTGACCTGTATCCATGCTTATAAAACATTTTAGTTGAGTCTGAGTTTGTTCTCAAGTTTTTGATTGGTCAGATTTGAGCCTTTGGCTCATATCTGACCAATCAAAAGCTTGAGAACAAACTCAGACTCAACTTAAAAGTTTTATAAGCATGGACCCAGTCTTACAGTAAAGATATTGCAAACTGTATAGATCCAGATCAGCTGTTATGCTGGAATGCTAGACTGTGGTTGTTCATTGTATAGAAGAGCCTCAGTAAAGCAGATGCTTCATTTTTAGCTCGACTTTTTCAAAAAGTGGAGCTATTGTCATGACGCTCTCGTCGGCGTCGGTTAACCTTTTTGTTAAGTTCCTTTTCTCAGAAACCATCAAAGATATTTGGTTCATATTTGGTATGTATGTTTATTATCACAAGGGGAACCCATTTCACAAGGGTAGGTAACCCTAAAATTATTTTTGTCATAGTTATGCCCCTTTTTTGACTTAGAATTTTCATTGTTGGTTAAGTTTTATGTTCAGGTCCATGTCTCAGGAACTGTCCAAGATATTTGGTTCATCTTTGGTATACATATTAACTATTACAAGGGGGACCCATTTCACAAGGGCAGGTAACCCTAAAATTAATTTTGCTGTTGTTATCTCCCCTTTCTGACTTAGACTTTTTCTACACTATCCAGCACCTTAGACTTCTTCTACACTATCCAGCACCTTTTTGTTAAGGTCCTTTTCTCAGAAGCCATCAAAAATATTTGGTTCATATTTGGTATGTATGTTTATTATCACAAGGGGGACCAATTTCACAAGGGCAGTTAACCCTAAAATTAATTTTGCTGTTGTTATCACCCCTTTCTGACTTAGACTTCCACTACACTATCCAGCACTAAAGAAAGTGGAGCACGCTGTCTGCGGACAGCTCTTGTTAAATAGGGATTGCTTTAAAAGCAAGTAATGGCTTAACTCATTCTCTCCTAGGCTATTTTTAGACCCAACCTCTTTGAATGTATATACCGAAAAGGAGAATTAAATAGAGGAAGGGAAAAAAATTGTAGTTTGAAACCTTTGTGATAAATAGAGCGTTTGCTCCTATAAGAGCAAATGCTCTATTTATCACAATGGTTTCATAAAGTGACTTATGTAGATGCACAAAAATGCGTCACTAGAGGATAATGTGTTAATGCAGAAAAAAAAAACAATGCAGAAAGCTCTGAAAAGAATTTCCTGCTTAACCCTTTACTCCATAAACATACCTTTTTATGCCTCTGTAAACAGAGTAGACCCAGATCAGATGGCTCCTGTAAGAGCTGTCTGATCAAGGTCTGCTCTGTTTGCTTATGATATTATTTAGACATGATTCTATAGTTTCTGCCGTTGTTAAATCTTCATGTGTCCACATGCTATTATAACAATTTATATACATGATGTGATTTTTTCTTACATGAATATTCATGGAGTAATGGGTAAACTGTTGACCTGCTTTAACTCTTTCGCTGCCACACATTGTCTCCAAACTGTCTTCTACAATTTCATTGTTTAATATCTTAAAACATTTCTTTCAAAAAACATAATTGCAGCATTATACAGGTTCAATCCTGATGAGTTACTCAATGTCTCATCTGGATCCAAACTGTTTGCCTGTCACTGTGTAAAGACATATTTCTCATGGACAGCAAAAATGTTCAACTTCCACTAACCTTATAGATAAAGACTGTAGATCATTTAGTGTACCCTTTGTATAGAGTTTGTCTTGTTTAGATTTATTGGCAATACAGTTAAACCCCCTCTAAGGTGGACATTAAAATTAGTATCAAAATGGGTATATCAGACAGGTGGCAGCTTAATTCAGGTTGACTTTCACCCTGCATTAAGCAGCCACTTGCATAAAAACACCTGAATCGTTCTTTAACCCTTTCCCTTTTCTATATATGTTCCAAATTTCAATACTTACTGAATATTCAGGGACAAAATTGTTATAATGAAATATGGAAGGCGGAACATTGTAGCCATTTTAGAAACAAAAGGAACAGATTCTGATCAGATTGCTCCTATGTGAGCCATTTGATCTGGGTCTACAATGTTTTCAAATGCATGAAAGGTTTTTTTTTTAAGGAAGGAAAAGGTCAATAAAATTCCTGTTTAACCCATTACCTCATAGCCTATTTTTAGATACAATCTCTTTGAATAAATCTACCGAAAAGGAGCATTAACTAGAGAAAAGGAAACTTTTAGAATTTTTTAGCTTGAAACCATTGTGATAAATAGAGCATTTGCTCCTATAGGAGCAAATGCTCTATTTATCTCAATGGATTCACAACGTGACTTTTACAGGAATGGGTTAAAGAGATTCTACTGTATTAACCGTTGTTCAAACAATACAACCCAGGGTGTTATCTAAATTACTGTTTGTACAAATGCATGAATGCCTTTTTCCCCCCCAATGGTGCTGACAATGTGGTCTGACTTGACTTTCAGTTATACGGGTATTTTAAGTTATTGTTATCTATTGAATGTTTTGTTGAATAATCTGTCATGTTACACAATGTATAGCTCTACATATTTGGTCATTAAATTATAAAATATGAATCTATTTATTACTCTTGATTCATGTGTAAAGTCTGAAATATGTATTATTTCAACTATATCTTCGGGTTTTCCTTCACTATTAACTAGTGATTTCTAAGTTCAAAGGGGCATAACTCCCAGAAAATTGCAGAAGGAAAACCCTACAATATGCACATCTACTTATTGTGTCTATGCTACATAACAGTTAAGAGGAGTTGCACTTAAAAAGAGAGGGTGAAAAGACCTAGTGATTTCTAAGTTCAAAGGGGCATAACTCTGAGAAAAATTGCAGAAGGAAAAAATTCCCGACAATATGCACATCTATTTATTGTGTCCTTGCTATGTGCAAGGTTTTATGAAAATCTGTTGAACAGTTGCAGAGGAGTTGCGCTTACAAGATTGGCAGCCGTCTGCCCGCCCGCCCAACAGCCCGTGGAAAACCTGGTTAAAACTATTCCAGGTCTTACTTTTTGAATCCATCCATTTCCAGTTGAGGGGGGAAAGGGGGGGGGGGCTGATCAAACAGAATTTAATACATTGACATCGATGGCTTCATCAAACAGAGCAAACCCTGATCAGACGGCTCCATTTACACTGTTTGCCTATGTCCTTTCTAAGGGACACTGGACACGAATTGGTTAACCCTTTCCCCCACGGGCTATTTTAGGTCCACCCCTTTGAATCAATCTACCGAAAAGGAGTATTAACTAGAGAAAAGGAAATTTTGAGAATTTTGTAGTTTGAAACCATTGTGATAAATTGAGCATTTGCTCCTATAGGAGCATATTCTCTATTAATTACAATGGTTTCAAGAGGTGACTTTTATAAAGGCGTAGAAAGCCATTCAAAGGTGTATTTATGGAGGAAAGGGTTAAATCGGCGTCAAGCTGATTGTATTATATACATGTAAATACAATAGGAAACTTATACAGAACCAGTGATAGCTTTTGATTTACAGTGTATTGAAGATTACACGAAATGTTCAAAAATATCGTTTGTTTTCATTACTTTTGGTGAGCTGTGGTTGACTGTAATTGTTTCTAGCTCACCAGAGCACTTTTGTGCTCAGGGTGACCTTTTGTGATCGCCTGATGTCCGTCGGGCGTCAACAATTTGAACCTTCAAAAATCTTCTCCTCTGAATCTACAGGGTTCACAGCTTTCATCTTTGGTACATAGCATCATCTGTAGGTCCTTTACAAAAGATATATAAATTATGCCACTGGGGTCAAAATTGGCCCCGCCCCTGGGGTGTCATTGTTTTCTAATGAAATATATAGTAAAACTTTGAAAATCTTCTTCTCTGAAACTGGAAGGTTCCCAGCTTTCATATTTGGCAAATAGCATCATATTCAGGTCCTCTACCAAAGTTATATAAATTATGCCCCTGGGGTCAAAATTGGCCCCGCCCCAGGGGTAGCCAGTTTCCAATAGAAACATAGTGAAACTTTGAAAATCTTCTCCTCTGAAACTAGAAGGTTCTCAGCTTTCATATTTGGCACATAACATCATGTTCAGGTCCTCTACCAAATTATATAATTTATGCCCCTGGGGTCAAAATTGGCCCCGCCCCAGGGGTGGCCAGTTCCCAATAGAAACATATAGTGAAAACTTTGAAAATCTTCTCCTCTGAAACTAGAAGGTTCTCAGCTTTCATATTTGGCACATAACATCATGTTCAGGTCCTCTACCAAATTTATATAAATTACGCCCCTAGGGTCAAAATTGGCCCCGCCCCAGGAGTGGCCAGTTTTCAATAGAAACATATAGTGACAACTTTGAAAATCTTCTTCTCTGAAACTAGAAGGTTCTCAGCTTTCATATTTGGCACATAACATCATGTTCAGGTCCCCTACAAAAGTTATATAAATTATGCCCCTAGGGTCAAAATTGGCCCCGCCCCAGGGGTGCCTTGTTTTCTATAGAAATATATAGTAAAACTTTGAATATCTTCTTCTCTGAAAATGGAAGGTTCTCAGCTTTCATATTTGGCACATAGCATCATGTTCAGGTCCTCTACCAAAGTTATATAAATTATGCCCCTGGGGTCAAAATTAGCCCCGCCCCAGGGGTGGGCAGTTTTCAATAGAAACATATAGTGAAAACTTTGAAAATCTTCTCCTCTGAATCTACAGGGTTCTCAGCTTTCATATTTGGCACATAGCATCATGATCAGGTTCTTTACCAAAGTTATATAAATTATGCCCCTGGGGTCAAAATTGGCCCCGCCCCAGGGGTAGCCAGTTCTCAATAGAAACATAAATTGACACTTTGAACCTATTCTCCTCTGAAACTGAAAGGTTCTCAGCTTTCATATTTGGCACATAGCATCATGTTCAGATCCTCTACAAAAGTTGTATAAATTATGCCCCTTGGGTCAAAATTGGCCCTGCCCAGGGGTGGCTAGTTTTCTATAGAAACATATAGTGAAAACTTTGAAAATCTTCTCTGCTGATTGCCTGGTGAGCAATGTCAGGGCCATTCTGGCCCTCTTGTTTCATACCCCCATGTAAAAAAAATAGGCTGCCCCTTATCGGGACTACTTTGTAATCGTCCACAGTTATATGAATCGGTATAAAATCGTGAAAATAAACAAATGATCTATGAATATTGTTTTAAGTTCTTTCTTAAATTCAGTACTGATATTAAATTATAAAGAATAAGTTTTGATTTCATGGAGGTATGAAAAAATTGGTCATTGGTTTTTTTCATATCTCCATGAAAATAATTTTTTTCTATGTATTCCTTAAATAACTTATACATATTTTTTCAATATGCTATACTTTATCCTATATTTACAGGCTGTTTTGTTTTAAAGTGTTGTTTTATGTTACTATAGTCGGTAAATAGCTTCTGATGTAGCTAATGTTATTTGTTGTAAATATAGGGCAACAGTAATGCCAGAAAGCTCCTAAAGGAGCTTTCTGTATTACGTTTGCCCTGCATAAAGCAACCACCTGCCTTTTAAAATGCTTATGTTCAATGAATGAATTGCCACTTAGGACAGGTGGTTATACCATAAAGCACGGCGGAAAGGCAAGTACTTTCCATCACTGTATCGGCTTAATTCACTCATAAAGCTACACATACAAGTCTGTTTTGTCATTGGTGTTTGATATGTTGTATACTTTGGCATTACCATTTCCCTCATGAACATTTAATAAGACATACATGTATTGACATCATGAATGTTAATTAGCTGGTTTTTAGCTCGGTTATTCGAAGAATAGGGGGGCTTATGGAATCACCCCAGCGTCGGCGTCGGCTTTTGCTTTTGGTAACAGTTTTGGGGTAAGTGTTGAAATGCACTAATACTACATGAAATATTTGCCTTAGGAAGCTTATACTTGAATTGGAGGTTCCCGGTGTGTTGAACATTGATGTAGTGTAGCTAAAATTTAAAATAAAGCTGAATTTTAGTCAAAATTTCACCTGTTTTGGACTTAGCTTTTTGGGCTGAAATCTCAAGGTTAAAGTTTTGGGGTAAGTGTTGAAATGCACTAATACTACATGAAATATTTGCCCTAGGAAGCTGATACTTGAAATGGAGGTTCCCGGTGTGTTGAACATTGATGTCGTCGCATAGTTAAAATTTAAAATAAAACTGAAAAATTTTGTCAAAATTTCACCTGTTTTGGACTTAGCTTTTGGGGCTGAAATAGGAAGGCTTTTTGGGCTGAAATAGGAAGGTTAAAGTTTTGGGGTGAAATAGGAAGGTTAAAGTTTTGGGGTAAGTGTTGAAATGCACTAATACTACATGAAATATTTGCCCTAGAAAGCTGATATTTGGAATGGAGGTTTCCTGTGTGTTGAACATTGATATAGTGTAGTTAAAATTTAAAATGAAATTGAATTTAGTCAAAATTTTACCTGTTTTGAACTTAGCTTTTTGGGCTGAAATCTCAAGGTTAAAGCTTTGGGGTAAGTGTTAAAATGCACTAATACTACATGAAATATTTGCCATAGAAAACTGATATTTGGAATGCAGGTTCCCGGTGTGTTGAACATTGATGTAGTGTAGTTAAAATTTAAAATAAAACTGAATTTTAGTCAAAATTTCACCCGTTTTTTACTTAGCTTTTTGGGCTGAAATAGGAGTTTGGTTAAAGTTTTGGGGGAAGTGGTGAAATGCACTAATACTACATGAAATATTTGCCCTAGAAAGCTGATATTTGGAATGGAGGTTTCCTGTGTGTTGAACATTGATGTAGTGTAGTTAAAATTTAAAATAAAATTGAATTTAAGTCAAAATTTTACCTGTTTTTAACTTAGCTTTTTGGGCTGAAATCTCAAGGTTAAAGCTTTGTGGTAAGTGTTGAAATGCACTAATACTACATGAAATATTTGCCATAGAAAACTGATATTTGGAATGGAGGTTCCCGGTGTGTTGAACATTGATGTAGTGTAGTTAAAATTTATATTAAAACTGAATTTTAGTCAAAATTTCACCCGTTTTTTTACTTAGCTTTTTGGGCTGAAATAGGAGTTTGGTTAAAGTTTTGGGGTAAGTGTTGAAATGCACTAATACTACATGAAATATTTGCCCTAGAAAGCTGATATTTGGAATGGAGGTTTCCAGTGTGTTGAACATTGATGTAGTGTAGTTAAAATTTAAAATAAAATTGAATTTTAGTCCAAATTTTATCTGTTTTGGACTTAGCTTTTTGGGCTGAAATCTCAAGGTTAAAGTTTTGGGGTAAGTGTTAAGATGCACTAATACAACATGAAATATTTGCCATAGGTAGCTGGTATTTGGAATAGAGTTTGCCAGTAGGTTTAACATTGATGTAGTTCAGTTAAAATAGAAAAATATTTTGGACTTCATCTTTGTAGACAAGGTCTACAATAGGCGAGCTTTGCTGTCCTGCGAGTCTAGTTATAATCGTCGTATGAACAAGGGAATACTTTACCATAGCAAACTGTTGAATCAGATCTATGATTGACGTCATGAATATTAACCCATTCCTCCAATAGGCTATTTTAAGACACAACCTATCTGAATAAATCTACCGAAAAGGAGCATTAACTAGAGAAAGGAATTTTTTAGAATTGTATAGTTCTGAAACCATTATGATAAATAAAGCTATTGCTCCCATGATTTTTACAGAGGCGTAGAAAGGAGGATTTATGGAGGAAAAGGTAAATTAGCATTTTTTAATTGCCTTACGAACAAAGAAATATTTCACCGTAGCAGAAACTGTATCTGTAGAATCAGATCTGTTATTCTAATATATCTCCTACAGGAGCCGACTGATCTGGGTCTACTGTGTTTGCAACGGCGTTTGTATGAAGCTAAGGGTTACATATCTCATATTCTTTACCTTCAAATGTCAATGTCAACTATAGATGTCAAACTGAAATGAATTAACTCCTATGAGAGCGTTCTGTTTTTCTTTTACATTGCTTTAAGCAGCCACCTGCATTTAACACAAAATACTTGATATGATTTAGTGGCCGTTATAGAGAGGGTTTACTGTACTGTTTGTTTTGATCCAGATCAGACGACGCTTAATGCGGCGACTCGCCAGGATCCAATTGAAACAGACGAAAAGAATACTCAACGTGCATTGAGTTAAAAGCTGGAACTCGTTCCAGATTACTGGTGATTGGAATTTGTATACTTTGCTGACACAGTCACTTGGTGTTTCATCTGGATCCTATCATCCTAGCTGTTTGCGAATCAGGTCGTACAAAGCTGATACCGATAACCCATTCCCTCCTAGACTCTTTGAATAAATCTACTGAAAAGGAGCATTTTCTATAAAAAGGAAAACTTTTAGGAGTGTGTACTTTTGAAACCTAGGTGTGCTCCTTTGGAGCAAATGCCCCATTTATCACAATGGTTTCAAAACATGATGTCACAGAGTGGTCAAAATGAGGGAATGAGTTATCCATATGAATATGGAAAATGAGTTTAGCTCAGTGATCGGGGTATGTACTGTTTCACATCTATCGGCAATCATCGAGTTTGCAATTTTTTAGGATAAAGCCATTACTGGTACAACTGAATACAAGCGAGATTTTGCGCAAGCGTAAAATGGCTGCGTGAAACATGTTTAAGCAGGATAGGAGATAAAACAGAGAGCAACATTATTATTAGTAATTTTAATTATGCAAGGACATACAAAGTTCTGACCAAAGACGATCAACTGACTTCTGAAATACAAGCAGCTGTTCCTCTAAACATGTATGAGTTTTATTCCAGTTGCTATTTCTTTAGGGTTTTTTTCCATTTATAACAACCTTTGCAAACAGTCTGGATCCAGACAAGACGCCGAGTAACTTGGTACCTATTCAGGGTCCAAACTGGTTTTCACTCTGACTTTTTTAATAGATATGGAAGGGAAAAATGCAGCAGACAACATTATTTGCAGACATTAACCCCTTCAGTGCAATGAGGACAGGTCTGTAACATTATATGTAAAACAGTTTGGATCCAGATGAGACGGCGAGTAACTCGGCATCTCATCAGGATCCAAACTGTTTGACACCCTGTTTACATTTTTAAAAAGACATTGAACAAACGTCCATTCTAAAACTTGAAGCAGACGAAAATATGTCTAGCAGACGACAATTCTTGTAAGGAAAGGGTAATTGCTCAGAGTGCAGAAGATATTCGGAGTACATAATGCTGGACAGCAAAAGACCTACAAATGACCTGCATACTGTTAACAACAGAACAGAACAGGGTCCATGCTTATAAAGCTTTTAGTTGAGTCTGAGTTTCGTTCTCAGGCTTTTGATTGGTCAGATTTGAGTTCTCAAGCTTTTGATTGGTCAGATTTGAGCCAAAGGCTCAAATCTGACCAATCAAATGCTTGAGAACGTTCTCAGACTCAACTAAAAGTTTTATAAGCATGGACCCAGATTTTTATTGAAGACTTATACAAACGTACATCGTCTTGTTAACATATAATGCATACATTTATCGTAATCACATGAATATGTACAGAACAGAGTATCTACATATAGCAGATAAAAATAAAATCATATAAATGCATAATCAGCAAATATACTGAGGATGAATAATACAGTAAATTTACTGGGAATTTAAAACTGTGTTTCTTAAAGCCATAGCTTCTTTAATATATTTCGAACACTTTATCAATACTTTTCTGGTTTGAGATTTTAGTAATTCAATAAACTTGTACATAGATGGTCTTACATAATAATATTTCTTCAAGTATAGTTTTCGAAACTCAATATATTTGGGGCATATGCATACAAAATGATATTCATCTTCTAAATCTAAAAGGCTATAACATTGACAATATCGCTGCTCACGTGGTATGGTATGCATTGCGTATCGACCAGTCTGTATACGTAAAGGATGCACCGAAAGACTCAGCCGACAAAAATAAAACCTGTAATTGCGTGGTAGTATATCAAGATAATTTTCGTAACAAACAACAGATTTATAATGCTTAAAGTTATTAAGTACTGAACTTCTATCCAGCGTACAAGCCCATTCTTGTTTAAATGTGTCTATCATTCTACATTTAAACACCTCTGGGAATAGTTTTGGGTCTACACAATTCTCTTCGTTACATGTAAAAACATGCGAAAACCCATAATCACTTAACATCTTCTTAACATGTGTCACCCAGTTTGTACAGCCCGTATTGCAATCCTCCAAACTGATCCTGTACATTGTTTTAGTAAAATATTTTCAGAATATTTAAGCTTACACCAGTACTTAATTAATCTTACATAACGAGATATATATAATGGGTAGCTACCAAGTTCGCCGTAACAACACATCAAACATGAAACAGTTCTTGGGCATTAGTGAGGCTAAGTGAACACAGTGAAAACTATTGCAGCTGCATTTTTTCTGGAGTGTAGCCTGCAGTAAATCTTGGTCATTTTGAATTTCCATCACAAATATGTGCGACCGCTGGGGAAAATATATTACAATGCAGTAAATAAATTAAATAAAGTTAAAGTCTAGTTGGAATTTTCTATCACACATATAAATAAAAACTAATCTCGCAGTAAATCATGGGGACTTTCAACTCCCATCAAAGAAAGGCTGCAGCGATAGTAATGATTCTTAGTTATGAAATAGACAATGGTCATTTGTATATAACAAAGTGAACAGCCACGCATCTGATTGTATATGTAAATTTTACTTTCTAAATAGTTTGATCGGCAAACGCTTTCATTATGAAATTAGAGAATGAATATTTCAAGTTAATTTTAGTGCTTATCAAATACTTAAGTTTGTCAATGCCGTCCTAATCTAATGGCTTTCCTTATATTTGATTTCCATAGTGACAGCAATAAAGCATGCTTGCAAATATACATAACCGAGAATCATTTGATGGCTGGACGATTACTAAATAAAGTCTGTATTTAGCCAGTAATGGATTGAAGAATGCTCGGGAGTATGGATGCGGATACAAGCTGTTTAGAGTCCATGGTTCTTTAACCCGTTACCTGATGTAGGCGCCTATTGGTACATTTACAGAGGAGACCCAGATCAGGCAACTCCTGTCTTATCTGTTTGCTTAACCTTTTTACATATAAACGCTTTTCACACCTTTGCAAACATAGTAGACCAGGATCAGATGACCCCCTGTAGGAGCCGTCTGATCAAGGTCTGGTTGTTTATGTAACGTGCAAACCGAGAGACCCAGCAACAACAAACCCTGTCGGTGCAAAGCTTAAGCTCACCTCAAGAGATCTTTGTTGCGCTATATATACACCTCCACTTCCCAAGATACACTGATCTGGTTAGCTTCATTTGCATAACGAACATTCTACTAACGTTACATTACCCTCCCCTCCGAGAAGTCTCGTCCCGAGACTTGGACCCTGGGAGACCAGTGGGTAAGGCAACTCCGGTCTGGCAGCTGTCTTAATCCCACCGCTGCCACCATTTGTAACGTGCAAACCGAGAGACCCAGCAACAACAAAACCTGTCGGTGCAAAGCTTAAGCTCACCTCAAGAGATCTTTGTTGCGCTATATATACACCTCCACTTCCCAAGATACACTGATCTGGTTAGCTTCATTTGCATAACGAACGTTCTACGAGCGTTACATTTACATAAATGGAATAACAATATATCTGAGAACAGCTTTTATCAATATATTTTTTTTATACCACAACATCTGTGCACACATGCCATAAAAAAAATCCAGCTAATAAACCTTTATGATGTCATTGTTCTTTACGTGGATATTCAACAGGTTCAAAACAACATACAACAGTAAAACTCCGCTAATGCGACCACTTAATGAATAGACATGCGTGCCTTTATAAGCAGGTGGTTGCTTAACGCAGGACAAAAGTAATGCAGAAAACTCCTCTAGGAGCTTTCTGCATAACTTTTGTCCGGCATTAAGCTACCACCTGCATCTAACACCCAGAATTATACCTCTTTTAGGTGGTCGCATTAGCGGAACTTTACTGTATCTGATTGTAGAGTTTGTCATAACCAAACCCTCCTGTGCTCACATACGCTCTGTCCAAACCTTCAGCTAATTAATATCCATAACATCACCACTTATAACATAACCCTTTCCCTGTTCTATGTTTATTTCATTTTTCAATACCTGAATATTCATGGACAAAATAGTCATAATGAAATATGGAAGGTGGAACAATGTAGTCGTTTTACAAGATATAGAAACAGATTTATCTAATTCCATTAGCAAATAGGAGCTATCTAATCTGGGTCTATTCAGTTTGCAGATGCGTGAAAACACGTTTATATGAGGGAAAGGGATATAGTATTAACCTTTATAGTGCGGGACACGAGTCACTTATGTCATTTTCAAACAGTATAGATCCAGATCAGAGGGCTTCTAAAGGAAACCTCTCATCAGGATCTGCATTTTTTGCCATGTTATACTTTTCGTTATAGACAAATCCCTAAATATTCGCCACATGCTTTACATGTTTGAAGTTTGGTATAGTCCATTTGAAAAATCAGCGTTTAAGTGTTAACATGCCCTCAGTGGTCTAGAATACTGATACATTGTTGGATTTTATATACACCCAGACATATTATCGTGACACCAGACCTATTAGTTCTAGATCTAATTATCACTATCTGTGAAGTCTTTAGAAATGTCTCGGCTTGGGATGAAACCCGTAGTCTCCTGTTCCAAAGTCACGGATCCACTGACCGAGCTGAAGGAGTGCATTAGTTGAAAGAAATCTACTTTTATCATTATCAAACCAACAACAACACTTAACAAGAGATGTTCGCGGACAGCGCGCTCCACTTTCTTTAGTGCTGGATAGTGTAGTGAAAGTATAAGTTGGAAAGGGGAGATAACTATAGCAAAAATAATTTTGGGGTTATATGCCCTTGTGAAATGGATCCTCCTTGTAATAGTTAACATGCATACCAAATTTGAACCAAATATCCTGGACAGTTTCTGAGACATTAACCAACAATGAAATATCTAAGTCGAAAAAAGGCATAACAATGTCAAACTTAATTTTAGGGTTACCTACCCTTGTGAAATGGGTGTCCCTATGCATACCACATGTGAACCAAGTGATGGTTTCTGAGAAATGGACCTTAACAAAAAGGTTAATCAATGTCGACGCTGCCACCGCCGACGAGAGGGTCATGACAATACCTAAAAATTGTTCAACTCATTCCCACATCAGTTAATTTAAGACCCGACCTCTTTGAATACATCAACTTTGAAGACCGGCCTCTTTGAATACATCTCTTTGAATACATCTAGAAAAAGGAAACATTTAAAAGTGTAGTTATGAAACCATCGTGATAATTAGAGCAACTGCTCATATTAAGCGAATGCTAATTGTTTATCACAATGGTTCTAAAACTGATATTTAGAGATATAAATGTGAGAAAACGGGTTAACAAGAGCCGCGTGCGGCGCCAACGCTCGTCTTATTTGGTGCTTGTGCAGTCAAATTAATAAAAATGAAAAAAATATATATTAAAGGGTCAAAACTCCAAAATTTTGAAATCAAGAGTTATGGTTCTTATGAAGGGGCTTTTCCTTCAATGAGATCTAACCTATGAAGTTTCATGTTAATATCTCTTTTTAGATATGAGCTACATTAAAGTTTTTGCACGCCTACGACGATGACAACGACGCCTACGACCTAGTGATCACAATAGCTCGACTTTTCTACGAAACAGACGAGCTTAAAATGGAACGATGAAATGGTATACACAACTACTGTATTCCATGCGCATATTTAAGTTTGTAAATAAAAGTGTTAAGCAACTATGTTTCACCAAATACGAAATCCATCTTTTCGAATCAGCTGATGGAGCGTTCAGTGTTTGGGCTGGAGATCATAGATTTGATCCAAGGAAAGGTTGTATGAAAGACTTTCAAAGTGTTACAAAATTGCCCGTGGATGCTATGCTCAAGGTACATTCTGGGAATGGTGTCGAAACAATGCAGTTGACAGCAGATTAAACCCCTACAATTATGTCAATGCTCAACAATAGACATGCTAACCCTATACTTCATAGATACGATATTTCAACGGTCATTCATTTATTGAACTCTGGAGTCTTAACCCTTTACACCATGAATATTTATGTATGAAACAAGAGCCGCGTGCAGCGCCAACGCTCGTCTGATTTGGTGCTTGTCCAGCTAAATTAAACATTTTGTTAATAATATAAAGGGTCATAACTCCAAAATTTTGAAATTAAGAGTTATGTAGCTCCTTTATTTCTCATTTCCTTCACTGAGATCTACTAATCTATGAAGTTTCATGTTGATACCTCTTAAATTTTCGAGTAATGAGCTACATTAAAGTTTTTGCACGCCGCACCCGCCGACGACGACGACGACCCAGTGATCACAATGCCTCGACTTTTCTTCGAAACAGACGAGCTAAAAATTGCATCGTGAATGTTAATTAGATTGTTGTAATAGCAGATGGACACAGGGATTTCGTAGAAACTGTAAAATAATTTTCATTTTACATCATAAGCTAATAGAGCAAACCCTGTTCAGATGATTCCTACATTAGCCATCTGATCTGGGACTTCTCTGGTTACAAAGGCGTAGAAAAGCGTATATATGGAGCAAATTGTTATAAAGTAGGTGGTTTCTTTATGCAGGAAAACGTAATACAGAAAGTTCTAAAGGAGCTTTCTGTATTACCTTTGTCGTGCATTAAGCAACCACCTGTCTTCCAGACCCATAATTAGACACCTGTTTGATGACCGCTTAACCGTTTCCTCATATTGACGACTTTTGACGACTCTGTAAAAGTCATTTGTGAAACTATTGTGATAAATAGAGCATTTGCTCCTATATGAGCAAATGCTCTATTTATCACAATGATTTCAAACTACAAAATTCTTTTTTTTTTCCTTTTCTCTAGTTAATGCTCCTTTTCGGTGGATTATTCAGAGATTGTATCTAAAATAGCACATGCGGTATTGGGTTAAGACAGACTGCGATTTATTAACTAACCTTTTAGCTGATAAAATAATATCATAGGTGTTAATTAGCTGAAGGTTTATAACTGCATTTGAACAGCAGACATTTTTATCCATGGCAAAACTATAGCATCAGATCTTTACAGAAGCAGTCAGATCTTGGTCTACTAAGTTTACATAGGGCGTGAAATTGTTAACCCTTTACCTTGATGACTATTATTTTTGTAAACATACTTAAATTATGAATTGTTATTTAGTTGATTTTTAGAATACATATGTAGTATATTTGGTGACGACAGAAACAGCATAAGTAAAACCCATCTAAATCGGACGTTAAATTTGGTATAAATATCGGTCTTGGAGACAGGTGGCAGCTTCATGCAGGGTGAAAGTCATGCAGAAAGCTCCTACTGAAATTTTCGTACCAGAAGACTAATGTCTGATCTGAATAGCCCTAAAACTGTTTTGTCCAAACTATTTGGAGATGTGGTTGCTGGAGACGAACAATGTCTGACATGTTTGCTTCTGATAATATTCTAAACGTTTTCTTAGCAATGAAAAATACAATGTCATTGTCAGTATGATTTGAGGGTTAAGAGAACTGTGTACAGTGAAACCTAGATATCTTGAAATTAAGGAACCATACAGATTACTTCGAGATAACAGGAGTTTGAGTCAGCCTATTTCTAGATTGGACGCATTCTTCATGTGACAGCTATATGCAGGTTGAAAATGATTATACTTTGTGGTATTAAGCCTTTACTCCATAAATACGCCTTTCTATGTCTTTGCAAACACAATAGATCAAGATCAGACGGCTCCTGTAGGAGCCGTCTGATCAGAGTCTGCTTTGTATTAAATAATATAGATATGACTCTACAGATTCTGTCATGACCAAACTTTATTGTGTTCATATGTCATTATAAAAACGAATATAATCTTTAATCATGACTTCATTATTTCTTGCGTGAACATTCCTAGAGTAACGTGTTCAGTTAAAAGTATCATTTAATAGTTTGACTTGCTCTCCTATACTGTGTATTTTAAGACAGATGTCATCTTAATACAGGGTGAAAGACATGCAGAAAGGTCCCGCTCAAAAAATAATGTTTCAAATATTGTTTTTGGTTTTTGGGTTAACACGTATTTCTGTTCACGGAACAAGTTACATTGTTTAGTGCACAGAACGCACGGAAAGGACCACCGACCTACCGAAAGCCAATTGGAAGGCTTCCTCGAATGAATGAAATGAATGAAAGACTTTATTTCACGAGGGTAGCTCAATTAGTCATAATGACTAATCTACATTGAGGCCCTCAAACAAGCATTTCATACAAAACAGCAAAACATAATTATATCTAATAATAATAAGTAATGTTGCGTCAGAAAATTTAATAACTGCTGTCTGCTTCAATTTTCGGATTCTTCAAGGATACACATTCAGGTCCCGATAAAATTCCTAGTAAGTTGGTGCCTAATCTGTATCCATGCTTATAAAACTTTTAGTTGAGTCTGAGTTCGTTCTCAAGATTTTGATTGGTCAGATTTGAGCCTTTGGCTCAAATCTGACCAATCAAAAGCTTGAGAACTCAAATCTGACCAATCAAAAGCTTGAGAACAATTTCAGACTCAACTAAAAAGTTTTATAAGCATGAACCCTTTAATCATAGCTTTGATTTGCAACTAGCATCCAAATAGTTAATATAAGGTTATCTTAAGTGAGGCACGAAAAAATAAAATACATATATTTATAAATACCATTTGACCCTGATTCAGGTGGAAGTATATATACACGCGCTATTATAACCACATATTTGTGACGTCATTTACCCACCCACACTGTCATTACTATAAATACGAGGAATTATTTTTAGCTCAGTAGATCTATTAATTAAAATAAAATGCCCTCTGTTTCAAGTTTTGAAAAATGCAGTTAGAGTGTAAATTAATTTAACCTTATGAGACGTAGAGTTTTTCGACGTCTCATTTGGATCAAAACTGTATGCACAATGCATATGAAAGACAAATGGAATGGAATGAATGAAAGGCCTGGGAGTAACTCAATTAATGTATCGTGAAAAAATATTCCAAACAATTTTCTCAATATTTTCTATTAAAGCGGAGACTCAAATAAGTGAAGTACAGACGTAACTCATTGATCTGAATTTGCACAGTGATTCATAGTTTTTTTCTGGAAAAGATATTCAGAGTTCAGAATAAAGAAATGGTATGATTTATTTCCGATATTGCAGACAATATTATTTTTTATTATTATTATACCACATTTATATAACGCTCTTTTCACACAGGATATGTGCGTTCAAAAGCGCTTCACATGGATGAAATCAATAATCGGAACGAACCTCATGATTATCTATCAGACAGTGAAATATTTACAATAGATATACAATAAACATAAAATCACTAGCCGGAAGGAACCGCATGATTGTCCATCAGGTCAATGAAGGATATACAAAAGATATACAATAGATACGAAATCATAAACCGGAAGGAACCGCATGATCGTCCATCCAGTCAATGAAAGATATGCAATAGATATGCAATAAATATAAAATCACTAACAGATAGCACAGTCCCAGATTATCTACCCTGTCAATGAATAATATGCAATAGATATACAATAAATATAAAAATCACTAACTGGTAGGAATCAAATGATAATCTACCTGGTAAATGAAATGTATGCAAAAGATATACAATAAATATCAAATCACTAACTGGTAGGAACCACATATTATCTACCCAGTCAGTGAAATATGTAATAGATACATGTATACATGTACAATATAGAGGATCTTACATGAGTGTTCTTGATTATTGGATTTAATAAATCCAATAATCATGAACACGAATGCAAGATCCTATTTATAACATAGCACACACAAATTTTATTTCCAGCCAATATTTCAGCAGTAACGTGGATTGTTATAAATTCTCCTTACATATAGAAATGATGAATGAAAGGTGTTATTAGGTTCGCCAGGTAACTTGGACAAAGTAGGTCCAAATTTTCCAACTTTTTTTTGACTTACTGTCATATCAACCAGCATCTAATTCAGACCTCTCTGGTATTCAATTTAACTGTGATAGTTTATGATACAAAAACATAATACAGAAACACGTCAAACTAAATTTTGAGTTACAGTTTTGACAAACATAGTTACAAACACTTCACATTATGACGTCATTGTACAAAACTTGTGTCTATGTAAAGCGCGCCATTTAAATGAAGACCCAATACAGTCGCCAACACGTCTGACACTCACTGTCAATGGGATTCAAAATGCGCCTTCGTTTTGGTATATTAAGCCCTTCATTAGTGTTGTATACACATGGACATGGACATTTCCACCTAGAAACAAAAATCTCGATTCAAGTTCAGTGAAAATGTTTGAAATGGACAAAAGATTCAGTACGAACTGCTGCATAAAATGTGTTGGAACAGGAGGAAGATTTTCGCGATTAGCTGAGTATAGCATATTTGAAATATGTTTGTGCTGTGCTGGATTCAGATGACTATAGTTGTTGATTGACGAGATATTATTTTGAGTAGAAATATGCATAAACAAAAGGACATGCGGTGAAGAAAATGCAAAGTTGTGAAGGCATTTTCTATGTAGAATAGATTGTATGGGTCAGAGCGTCAAAGCTGGTAGGTCTTTTTTTGGCATACATTTTGTATATAATTACTGATAGCGATTACAATTTGTATTATCTTATCGAAATTAAGGCGCAAGTGCCAACAATCCTTTGTGTCCTTGCTATGTAAAAGGTTTTATGAAAATCTGTTGAACAGTTGCAGAGGGGTTGCGCTTACAAGATTGGCAGCCGTCTGCCCACCCGCCCAACAGCCCGTGGAAAACCTGGTTAAAAACTATTCCAGGTCTTACTTTTTGAATCCATCCGTTTCCTGTTGAGGAGGGGGGGGGAGCTGATCAAACAGAATTTAATACATTGACATCGATGACATCAAACAGAGCAAACCCTGATCAGACGGCTCCATTTACACTGTTGGTCTGTTTGCCTGCATGTCGTTTCTAAGGGATACTGGACACGAATTGGTTAACCCTCTCCCCCACGGGCTATTTTAGGTCCACCCCTTTGAATCAATCTACCGAAAAGGAGTATTAACTAGAGAAAGGGAAATTTTGAGAATTTTGTAATTTGAAACCATTGTGATAAATTGAGCATTTGCTCCTATAGGAGCATATGCTCTATTTATTACAATGGTTTCAGGGTCCAAACTGTTCTTCACTCTGCCTTTAATAGATATGGAAGGGAAAAATGCAGCAGACAACATTATTTGCAGACATTAACCCCTTCAGTGCAATGAAAATGGGTCTGTAACATTATATGTAAAACAGTTTGGATCCAGATGAGACGCGGAGTAGCTCGGTATCTCAACAGGATCCAAACTGTTTGACACTCTGTTTACCTTTTTAAAAAGACATTTAACAAACGTCCATTCTAAAACTTGAAGCAGACGAAAATATGTCTAGCAGACGACAACTCTGGTAAGGAAAGGGTAATTGCTCAGGGTGAATAAGATATTTGGAGTACATAATGCTGGACAGCAAAATACCTACAAATGACCTGCATACTGTTTAAACAGAACAGAACAGATTTTTATTGAAGACTTATACAAACGTACATCGTCTTGTTAACATATATATATATTGCATACATTTATCGTAACCACAGGAATATGTGCAGAACAGAGTATCTAAATATAGCAGATAAAAACAAAATCATATAAATGCATAATCAGCAAATATACTGAGGATGAATAATACAGTAAATTTACTGGGAATTTAAAACTGTGTTTCTTAAAGTCATAGCTTCTTTAATATATTTCGAACACTTTATCAATACTTTTCTGTTTTGAGATTTTAGTAATTCAATAAACTTGTACATAGATGGTCTTGCATAATAATATTTCTTCAAGTATAGTTTTCGTAGCTCAATATATTTGGGGCATATGCATACAAAATGATATTCATCTTCTAAATCTAAAAGGCTATAACATTGACAATATCGCTGCTCACGTGGTATGGTATGCATTGCGTATCGACCAGTCTGTATACGTTACGGATGCACCGAAAGTCTCAGCCGACACAAATTAAACATGTAATTGCGTGGTAGTATATCAAGATAATTTTCGTAACAAACAACAGATTTATAATGCTTAAAATTATTAAGTACTGAACGTCTATCCAGCGTACAAGCCCATTCTTGTTTAAATGTGTCTATCATTCTACATTTAAACACCTCTGGGAAAATTTTAGGGTCTACACAATTCTCTTCATTACATGTAAAAACATGCGAAAATCCATAATCACTTAACATCTTCTTAACACGTGTCACCCAGTTTGTACAGCCCTTATTGCAATCCTCCAGGATACTAATCCTGTACATTGTTTTAGTAAAATATTTTCAGAATATTTAAGCTTACACCAGTACTTAATTAATCTTACATAACGAGATATATATAATGGGTATCTACCAAGTTCGCCGTAACAACACATCAAACATGAAACAGTTCTTGGGCATTAGTGAGGCTAAGTGAACACAGTGAAATCTATTGCAGCTGCATTTTTTCTGGAGTGTAAATCTGGAGTGTAGTCTGCAGTAAATCTTGGTCATTTTGAATTTCCATCACAAATATGTGCGACCGCTGGGGAAAATATATTACAATGCAGTAAATAAATGAATAAAAGTTAAAGACTAGTTGGAATTTTCTATCACACATATAAATAAAAACTAATCTCGCAGTAAATCATGGGGACTTTCAACTCCCATCAAAGAAAGGCTGCAGCGATAGTAATGATTCTTAGTTATGAAATAGACAATGGTCATTTGTATATAACAAAGTGAACAGCCACGCATCTGATTGTATATGTGAATTTTACTTTCTAAATAATATGATCGGCAAACGCTTTCATTATGAAATTAGAGAATGTATATTTCAAGTTAATTTTAGTGCTTATCAAATACTAAAGTTTGTTAATGCCGTCCACACCTAATGGTTTTCCTTAGATTTGATTTCCATAGTGACAGCAGTGAAGCATGCTTGCAAATATACATAACCGAGAATCATTTGATGGGTGGACGTTTACTAAATAAAGTCTCTATTTAGCCAGTAATGGATTGAAGAATGCTCGGGAGTATGGATCGGATACAAGCTGTTTAGAGTCCATGGTTCTTTAACCCGTTACCTGATAGAGGCACATATTGGTACATTTACAGAGGAGAGGAGACCCAGATCATGCAACTCCTGTCTTATCTGTTTGCTTAACCCTTTTACATATAAACGCTTTTCACACCTTTGCAAACATAGTAGACCAGGATCAGATGACCCCCTGTAGGAGCCGTCTGATCAAGGTCTGGTTGTTTATGTAACGTGCAAACCGAGAGACCCAGCAACAACAAACCCTGTCGGTGCAAAGCTTAAGCTCACCTCAAGAGATGTTTGTTGCGCTATATATACACCTCCACTTCCCAAGATACACTGATCTGGTTAGCTTCATTTGCATAACGAACATTCTACTAACGTTACATTACCCTCCCCTCCGAGAAGTCTCGTCCCGAGACTTGGACCCTGGGAGACCAGTGGGTAAGGCAACTCCGGTCTGGCAGCTGTCTTAATCCCACCGCTGCCACCATTTGTAACGTGCAAACCGAGAGACCCAGCAACAACAAACCCTGTCGGTGCAAAGCTTAAGCTCACCTCAAGAGATCTTTGTTGCGCTATATATACACCTCCACTTCCCAAGATACACTGATCTGGTTAGCTTCATTTGCATAACGAACGTTCTACGAGCGTTACATTTACATAAATGGAATAACAATATATCTGAGAACAGCTTTTATCAATATATTTTTTTTTATACCACAACATCTGTGCACACATGCCATAATAAAAATCCAGCTAATAAACCTTTATGATGTCATTGTTCTTTACGTGGATATTCAACAGGTTCAAAACAACATACAACAGTAAAACTCCGCTAATGCGACCACTTAATGAATAGACATGCGTGCCTTTATAAGCAGGTGGTTGCTTAACGCAGGACAAAAGTAATGCAGAAAACTCCTCTAGGAGCTTTCTGCATTACTTTTGTCCGGCATTAAGCTACCACCTGCATCTAACACCCAGAATTATACCTCTTTTAGGTGGTCGCATTAGCGGAACTTTACTGTATCTGATTGTAGAGTTTGTCATAACCAAACCCTCCTGTGCTCACATACGCTCTGTCCAAACCTTCAGCTAATTAATATCCATAACATCACCATTTATAACATAACCCTTTCCCTGTTCTATGTTTATTTCATTTTTCAATACCTGAATATTCATGGACAAAATAGTCATAATGAAATATGGAAGGTGGAACAATGTAGTCGTTTTACAAGATATAGAAACAGATTTATCTAATTCCATTAGCAAATAGGAGCTATCTAATCTGGGTCTATTCAGTTTGCAGATGCGTGAAAACACGTTTATATGAGGGAAAGGGATATAGTATTAACCTTTATAGTGCGGGACACGAGTCACTTATGTCATTTTCAAACAGTATAGATCCAGATCAGAGGGCTTCTAAAGGAAACCTCTCATCAGGATCTGCATTTTTTGCCATGTTATACTTTTCGTTATAGACAAATCCCTAAATATTTGCCGCGAGCTTGACATGTGTGAAGTTTGGAATAGTCCATTTGAAAAATCAGCGTTGTAAGTGTTAACATGCCCTCAGTGGTCTAGAATACTGATACATTGTTGGATTTTACATACACCCAGACATATTATCGTGACACCAGACCTATTAGTTCTAGAACTAATTATTACTATCTGTGAAGTCTTTAGAAATGTCTCGGCTTGGGATGAAACCCGCAGTCTCCTGTTCCAAAGTCACAGATCCACTGACCGACCTGAAGGAGTGCATTAGTTGAAAGAAATCTACTTTTATCATTATCAAACCAACAACAACACTTAACAAGAGATGTTCGCGGACAGCGCGCTCCACTTTCTTTAGTGCTGGATAGTGTAGTGAAAGTATAAGTTGGAAAGGGGAGATAACTATAGCAAAAATAATTTTGGGGTTATATGCCCTTGTGAAATGGATCCTCCTTGTAATAGTTAACATGCATACCAAATTTGAACCAAATATCCTGGACAGTTTCTGAGACATTAACCAACAATGAAATATCTAAGTCGAAAAAAGGCATAACAATGTCAAACTTAATTTTAGGGTTACCTACCCTTGTGAAATGGGTGTCCCTATGCATACCACATGTGAACCAAGTGATGGTTTCTGAGAAATGGACCTTAACAAAAAGGTTAATCAATGTCGACGCTGCCACCGCCGACGAGAGGGTCATGACAATACCTAAAAATTGTTCAACTCATTCCCACATCAGTTAATTTAAGACCCGACCTCTTTGAATACATCAACTTTGAAGACCGGCCTCTTTGAATACATCTCTTTGAATACATCTAGAACAAGAGCACCGCAAGACGGGGCAATATACGCCCGAATGCTGTTCTATAAAATTATGTTGAAAAATAAAGGAGCAGTTAGTTGCACAAGAAATTGCTACCCGAAACTATCAAAGGGCAATAACTCCAGAATGAAAAATATCCAAGATATGAGCATGGTAAGAACAGTGTACATAGCAATCATTTTCAGACTTTCAGACTTTTTTGAACTTTGGAAAAAAAGTCGAGAAAGTTTAAACCGAACGTGACATAAGTGCGTTTAACCTTTCACCTTCAAATATGACTGACCTTAAAGGTAATGATGTAGGTCTAGTTAGCTACAGCCAGGACACAAAATTTGCTAACGCTCTATTTGTGACCTTGACCTTGAAAGTTCACAATTGGGTTTTGTATGCAACACACCTTCAAGTGATACTGAAGCCCTATTTGTGACCTTGACCTTGAAAGTTCACAATTGGGTTTTGTACGCGACACACCTTCAAGTGATACTGAACATATGTGTGAAAGAATTTTGAAAATCGGAGAAAAAATGAGTAAGTTATAGCCAGGACACGAATTTGCTAACGGACGGACAGAATTGCTAACGCCCTATTTGTGACCTTGACCTTGAAAGTTCACCATTGGGTTTTGTACGCGACACACCTTCAAGTGATACTGAACATATGTGTGAAAGAATTTTGAAAATTGGTGAAAAGATGAGTAAGTTTTACCAAGGACACGAAAATTGCTAACGCCCTATTTGTGACCTTGACCTTGAAAGTTCACAATTGGGTTTTGTACGCGACACACCTTCAAGTGATACTGAACATTTGTGTGAAAGAATTTTGAAAATCGGAGAAAAAATGAGTAAGTTATAGCCAGGACACGAATTTGCTAACGGACGGACAGAATTGCTAACGCCCTATTTGTGACCTTGACCTTGAAAGTTCACCATTGGGTTTTGTACGCGACACACCTTCAAGTGATACTGAACATATGTGTGAAAGAATTTTGAAAATTGGTGAAAAGATGAGTAAGTTTTACCAAGGACACGAAAATTGCTAACGCCCTATTTGTGACCTTGACCTTGAAAGTTCACAATTGGGTTTTGTACGCGACACACCTTCAAGTGATACTGAACATTTGTGTGAAAGAATTTTGAAAATCGGAGAAAAAATGAGTAAGTTATAGCCAGGACACGAATTTGCTAACGGACGGACAGAATTGCTAACGCCCTATTTGTGACCTTGACCTTGAAAGTTCACCATTGGGTTTTGTACGCGACACACCTTCAAGTGATACTGAACATATGTGTGAAAGAATTTTGAAAATTGGTGAAAAGATGAGTAAGTTTTACCAAGGACACGAAAATTGCTAACGCCCTATTTGTGACCTTGACCTTGAAAGTTCACAATTGGGTTTTGTACGCGACACACCTTCAAGTGATACTGAACATTTGTGTGAAAGAATTTTGAAAATCGGAGAAAAAATGAGTAAGTTATAGCCAGGACACGAATTTGCTAACGGACGGACGGACAGAATTGCTAACGCCCTATTTGTGACCTTGACCTTGAAAGTTCACCATTGGGTTTTGTACGCGACACACCTTCAAGTGATACTGAACATACGTGTGAAAGAATTTTGAAAATTGGTGAAAAGATGAGTAAGTTTTAGCAAGGACAGGAAAATTGCTAACGCCCTATTTGTGACCTTGACCTTGAAAGTTCACAATTGGGTTTTGTACGCGACACACCTTCAAGTGATACTGAACATTTGTGTGAAAGAATTTTGAAAATCGGAGAAAAAATGAGTAAGTTATAGCCAGGACACGAATTTGCTAACGGACGGACAGACGGACGGACAGACAGACGGACAGACAGACGGACACCCAGCCAGACGGCCAGACGATGGAGACCATAACATAATACGACCCTTCGGGCGTATAAAAAGGAAACATTTAAAAGTGTAGTTATGAAACCATCGTGATAATTAGAGCAACTGCTCATATTAAGCGAATGCTAATTGTTTATCACAATGGTTCTAAAACTGATATTTAGAGATATAAATGTGAGAAAACGGGTTAACAAGAGCCGCGTGCGGCGCCAACGCTCGTCTTATTTGGTGCTTGTGCAGTCAAATTAATAAAAATGAAAAAAATATATATTAAAGGGTCAAAACTCCAAAATTTTGAAATCAAGAGTTATGGTTCTTATGAAGGGGCTTTTCCTTCAATGAGATCTAACCTATGAAGTTTCATGTTAATATCTCTTTTTAGATATGAGCTACATTAAAGTTTTTGCACGCCTACGACGATGACAACGACGCCTACGACCTAGTGATCACAATAGCTCGACTTTTCTACGAAACAGACGAGCTTAAAATGGAACGATGAAATGGTATACACAACTATTCCATGCGCATATTTAAGTTTGTAAATAAAAGTGTTAAGCAACTATGTTTCACCAAATACGAAATCCATCTTTTCGAATCAGCTGATGGAGCGTTCAGTGTTTTGGCTGGAGATCATAGATTTGATCCAAGGAAAGGTTGTATGAAAGACTTTCAAAGTGTTACAAAATTGCCCGTGGATGCTATGCTCAAGGTACATTCTGGGAATGGTGTCGAAACAATGCAGTTGACAGCAGATTAAACCCCTACAATTATGTCAATGCTCAACAATAGACATGCTAACCCTATACTTCATAGATACGATATTTCAACGGTCATTCATTTATTGAACTCTGGAGTCTTAACCCTTTACACCATGAATATTTATGTATGAAACAAGAGCCGCGTGCAGCGCCAACGCTCGTCTGATTTGGTGCTTGTCCAGCTAAATTAAACATTTTGTTAATAATATAAAGGGTCATAACTCCAAAATTTTGAAATTAAGAGTTGTGTAGCTCCTTTATTTCTCATTTCCTTCACTGAGATCTACTAATCTATGAAGTTTCATGTTGATACCTCTTATACTTTTCGAGTAATGAGCTACATTAAAGTTTTTGCACGCCGCACCCGCCGACGACGACGACCCAGTGATCACAATGCCTCGACTTTTCTTCGAAACAGACGAGCTAAAAATTGCATCGTGAATGTTAATTAGATTGTTGTAATAGCAGATGGACACAGGGATTTCGTAGAAACTGTAAAATAATTTTCATTTTACATCATAAGCTAATAGAGCAAACCCTGTTCAGATGATTCCTACATTAGCCATCTGATCTGGGACTTCTCTGGTTACAAAGGCGTAGAAAAGCGTATATATGGAGCAAATTGTTATAAAGTAGGTGGTTTCTTTATGCAGGAAAACGTAATACAGAAAGTTCTAAAGGAGCTTTCTGTATTACTTTTGTCGTGCATTAAGCAACCACCTGTCTTACAGACCCATAATTAGACACCTTTTTGATGACCGCTTAACCGTTTCCTCATATTGACGACTTTTGACGACTCTGTAAAAGCCACTTTGTGAAACTATTGTGATAAATAGAGCATTTGCTCCTATATGAGCAAATGCTCTATTTATCACAATGATTTCAAACTACAAAATTCTTTTTTTTTCCTTTTCTCTAGTTAATGCTCCTTTTCGGTGGATTATTCAGAGATTGTATCTAAAATAGCCTATGAGGTATTGGATTAAGATAGACTGTGATTTATTAACTAAACTTTTAGCTGATAAAATAATATCATAGGTGTTAATTAGCTGAAGGTTTATAACTGCATTTGAACAGCAGACATTTTTATCCATGGTAAAACTGTATCATCAGATCTTTACAAAAGCAGTCAGATCTTGGTCTACTAAGTTTACATAGGGCATGGAATTGTTAACCCTTTACCTTGATGACTATTATTTTTGTAAACATACTTAAATCATGAATTGTTTTTAGTTGATTTTTACAATACATATGTAGTATATTTGGTCACGACAGAAACAGCATAAGTAAAACCCATCTAAATCGGACGTTAAATTTGGTATAAATATCGGTCTTGGAGACAGGTGGCAGCTTCATGCAGGGTGAAAGTCATGCAGAAAGCTCCTACAGAAAGTTTCGTACCAGAAGACTAGTGTCTGATCTGAATAGCCCTCAAACTGTTTTGTCCGAAAAATTTGGAGATGTGATTGCTGGAGGCGAGCAATGTCTGTCATGTTTGCTTCTGATAATTCTAAAAGTTTTCTTAGCAATGAAAAATACAGTGTCATTGTCAGTATGATTTGAGGGTTAAGAGAACTGTGTACAGTGAAACATAGATATCTTGAAATTAAGGAACCATACATATTACATGAGTTTGAGTCAGCCTATTTCTAGATTGGACGCATTCTTCATGTGACAGCTTAACCCTTCGCTTGCTGAATTTAAAAACACATTTCTCCTTCTTTACCCATGCCATGTGGTATAATTACATAATTATATCTTCACTGTGTACACGTAATTCGCTGTGCAATCATTGCTGTAGAGTGCACTGGTTGCGCAATCAACTTGTAAATAGTGCAGACCCTGATGAGACAGCTCCTGCAGGAGCTGTCTCATCTGGGTCTTCACTATTTACAGGTAGGTATATTGACGTGAATAGCAAGCGAAGGGTTAATGCAGGTTGAAAATGATTTTGTGTTATTAAGCCTTTACTCCATAAATACGCCTTTCTATGCCTTTGCAAACACAGTAGGTCAAGATCAGACGGCCCCTGTAGGAGCCGTCTGATCAGAGCCTGCTTTGTATGAAATAATACAGATATGACTCTACAGTTTTTGTCATAACCAAACTTTATTGTATTCATATGTCATTATAAAAACGAATATAATCTTTAATCATGACTTCATTATTTCTTGCGTGAACATTCCTAGAGTAACGTGTTCAGTTAAAAGTATAATTTAATAGTTTGACTTGCTCTCCTATACTGTGTATTTTAAGACAGATGTCATCTTAATACAGGGTGAAAGACATGCAGAAAGGTCCCGCTCCAAAAATATTGTTTTTGGTTTTTGGGTTAACACGTTTTTTCTTTTCACGGAACAAGTTACATTGCTTAGTGCACAGAACGCATGGGCAGGACCACCGACCTTACGCAAGCCAATTGGAAAGTTTACTCGAATGAAAGAAATGAATGAAATACTTTATTTAACGAGGGTAGCTCAAGTTGTCATACTGACTAATCTACATTGAGGCCCTCAAACAAGCATTTCATACAAAATACAAAACAGCAAAACATAATTATATCTAATAATAATAAAAAATGTTGCGTCAGAAAATTTTATAACTGCTGTCTGCTTCAATTTTCGGATTCTTCAAGGATACACATTCAGGTCCCGATAAAATTCCTAGCAATTTGGTGTCTAATCTGGATCCAATCTGTTATCATAGCTTTGATTTGCAACTAGCATCCAAATAGTTAATATAAGGTTATCTTAAGTGAGGCACGAAAACATGAAATACATATATTTATAAATACCATTATTATAACGCAAAGTAAAATCCTCGATTTTGATTGGTCAGTTAGCAATGTATAAAAGCCGTGTATCCCTCTAAATTCTGATGTATATACGGAGTCATGAGCAACAATGGAATTTCCCCCGCCGAGGGCCTCGCTCCCTTGATATAACAAAATAAAAATGGCCGACCAGCTTCACTTCGTCGATTCGATTCAAACAACCGCTCTCAAACGAAATATAAAGCGTTTGGGGCGGAAAAAAGTTATCCATTTAGAAACATTCTTGTTATAGTTGTTGATTAACAATGTAAATGAACCCTATATGTGGCGAAGGTCTTATTCTGCTTTGATGCTGCAAATGTTGTCAAAGTGCTTCTGCACCTACCGATTAGCCCCAAACCCCGCTTTTACAAAGATATTCCACACCCAATTCGATTCAGATTTTATTTATGTACATGCACAGTACACGTACCTGTAAATTGCAGTATAGCCGCTCCTTCCAACGTCCATTGTTTGAATATTATAAAACCGTCATTATGACGTCATCCAAATGACGTCGGAACTGCGCCAAAATTCCTTCAATTAAGTTAAATAGTGTCTGCTTAACCGCTGATCTGCTGAAAGTTTTACTAACGTCTGATTCTTTCAATCCTTTGATAAACTAATGCACTTGGAATATCCCTTTCTATCCATAAATAAAATGAACTGGTTATTATACACGATGAACTTGGGTTGCAGAGTGATATATAAGCCCTTACCTTACAGTAAGAGGCCCCTGAGGGGAAGCAAAACGACGCCTAAATTAACAACGCTAATTAACTGCTACAAATATTAAACTTTGCAGTATAATAAAATCGTTATACAGATCATTGGCGGGATATCTGACTTTTTATTTCCTGCTGAGGAAAATACATGTAGCCCTCGCCTAACGGCTCGGGCAACATGAATTTCCTCAGCAGGAAACAAAAAGTCAGATACCCCGCCAATGATCTGTATAACTAATATTATTATAACGCAAAGTAAAATCCTCGATTTTGATTGGTCAGTTAGCCATGTATAAAAGCCGTGTATCCCTCTAAATTCTGATGTATATACGGAGTCATGAGCAACAATGGAATTTCCCCCGCCGAGGGCCTCGCTTCCTTGATATAACAAAATAAAAATGGCCGACCAGCTTCACTTCGTCGATTCGATTCAAACAACCGCTTTCAAACGAAATAACAAGAGTTTGGGGCGGAAAAAGGTTATCCATTTAGAAACATTTTTGTTATAGTTGTTGTATAACAATGTAAATGAACCCTATATGTGGCGAAGGTCTTATTCTGCTTTGATGCTGCATATGTTGTCAAAGTGCTTTGCACGTACCGATTAGCCCCCAAACCCCGCTTTTACAAAGATAATCCACACCCAATTCGATTCAGATTTTATTTATGTACATGCATAGTACACGTACCTGTAAATTGCAGTATAGCCGCTCCTTCCAACGCCCATTGTTTGAATATTATAAAACCGTCATTTTGACGTCATCCAAATGACGTCGGAAACGCGCCAAAATTCCCCCAATTAAGTTAAATAGTGTCTGCTTAACCGCTGATCTGCTGAAAGTTTTACTAACGTCTGATTCTTTCAATCCCTTGATAAACTAATGCACTTGGAAGACCCCTTTCTATCCGCAAATATAATGAACTGGTTATTATACACGATGAACTAGGGTTGCAGAGTGATATATATAAGCCCTTACCTTACAGTAAGAGGCCCCTTAGGGGAAGCAAAACGACGCCTACATTAACAACGCTAATTAACTGCTACAAATATTAAACTTTGCAGTATAATAAAATCGTTATACAGATCATTGGCGGGATATCTGACTTTTTATTTCCTGCTGAGGAAAATACATGTAACCCTCGCCTAACGGCTCGGGCAACATGATTTTTCTCAGCAGGAAACAAAAAGTCAGATACCCCGCCAATGATCTGTATAACTAATATTATTATACTGCAAAGTAAAATCCTCGATTTTGATTGGTCAATTAGCCATGTATAAAAGCCGTGTATCCCTCTAAATTCTGATGTATATACGGAGTCATGAGCAACAATGGAATTTCCCCCGTCGAGGGCCTCACTTCATTGCTACAATGAAATAAAAATGGCCGACTAGCTTTACTTCGTCGATTCGATCCAAACAACCGCTCTCAAACGAAATAACAAGAGTTTGGGGCGGAACAAAGTTATCAATTGAGAAACGTTTTTGTTATAGTTGTTGTATAACAATGCAAATGAACCCGATACGTGGCGAAGGTCTTATTCTGCTCTGATGCTGAAAATGTTGTCAAAGTGCTAGTGCAAGTACTGATTAGGCCCTAAACCCCCACTTTTACAACGACAATCCACACCCAATTCGATTCAGATTTTATTTATGCACAGTAAACGTACCTGTAAATTGCAGTATAGCCGTTCCTTCCAACGCCCATTTTTGAATATTATAAAACCGTCACTTTGACGTCATCCAAATGACGTCGGAATAGCGTCAATCACTCTATAAAGTTTAACTGTTCTCATGCTGAAAAATAGTGTCTGCTTAACCGCTGATATGCTGGAAATTTTACTAACGTCTGATTCTTTCAATCTTTTGAGAAACTAATGCACTTGGAAGACCCCTTTCTATCCACAAAATGAGCTGGCTATTATACATATATTATAAGCCCTTACTTTACAGTATGAGGCCCCTGAGGGGAAGCAAAACGACGCTTAAATTAACAACGCTAATTAACTGATACAAATATTAAACTTTGCAGTATAATAAAATCGTTATACAGATCATTGGCGGGATATCTGACTTTTCATTCCCTGCTGAGGAAAATACATGTAGCCCTCGCCTAACGGCTCGGGCAACATGAATTTCCTCAGCAGGAAACAAAAAGTCAGATACCCCGCCAATGATCTGTATAACTAATATTATCATACTGCAAAGTAAAATCCTCGATTTTGATTGGTCAATTAGCCATGTATAAAAGCCGTGTATCCCTCTAAATTCTGATGTAAATACGGAGTCATGAGAAACAATGGAATCTCCCCTGTCGAGGGCCTCGCTTCCTTGCTATAACAAAATAAAAATGGCCGACCAGCTTCACTTTGTCGATTCGATTCAAACAACCGCTCTCAAACGAAATAACAAGAGTTTGGGCCTGAAAAAAGTTATCCATTTAGAAACATTTTTGTTACAGTTGTTGTATAACAATGTAAATGAACCCGATACGTGGCGAAGGTCTTATTCTGCTCTGATGCTGCAAATGTTGTCAAAGTGCTTGTGCAAGTACCGATTAGCCCCCAAACCCCGCTTTTACAAAGACAATCCACACCCAATTCGATTAAGATTTTATTTATGCACATGCACAGTACACTACACGTACCTGTAAATTGCAGTAGGCCTATAGCAGCTCCTTCCAACACCCATTGTTTGAATATTATAAAACCGTCATTTTGACGTCATCCAAATGACGTCGGAATTGCGCCAAACCCTTTCACATATAAACGCTTTTCACACCTTTGCAGAGTAGACCAGGATCAGATGGCCCCTGTATGAACCGTCTGATCAAGGTCTGGTTGTTTACATAAATGGAATAACAATATAACTGACAACAGCTTTTATCAATACCACAACATCCTGTGCACACACGCCATAATAAAAATCCAGCTAATAAACCTTTATGATGTCATTGTTCTTTACATGGATATTCAACAGGTTCAAAACAACATACATGTATCTGATTGTAGAGTTTGTCAAAACCAAACCCTCCTGTGCTCACATACGCTCTGTCTAAACATTCAGCTAATTAATATCCATAACATCACCACTTATAACGTAACCCTGGTTCCCTGTTCTATGTTTATTTCAATACCTGAATATTCATGAACAAAATAGTCATAATGAAATATGGAAGGTGGAACAATACACCCAGACATATTACCGTGACACCAGACCTATTAGTTCTAGAACTAATTATCACTATCTGTAAAGTCTTTAGAAATGTCTCGGCTTGGGATGAGACCCGCAGTCTCCTGTTCCAAAGTCACAGATCCACTGACCGACCTGAAGGAGTGCACTAGTTGAAAGAAATCTACTTTCATCATTATCAAACCAACAACAACAATTAACAAGAGATGTCCGCGGACAGCGCGCTCCACTTTCTTTAGTGCTGGATAGTGAAGTGAAAGTCTAAGTTGGAAAATGGAGATAACTACATGTATAGCAAAAATAATTTAAGGGCTACATGCCCTTGTGAAATGGATCCTCCTTGTAATAGTTAACATGCATACCAAAATTAAACCAGATATCCTGGACAGTTTCTGAGACATTAACCAACAATGAAATCTCTAAGTCGAAAAAGGGCATAACAATGGCAAAATTAATTTTAGGGTTACCTACCCTTGTGAAATGGGTTTCCCTTGTGAAAGTAAATATGCATACTACATGTGAACCAAGTGATGGTTTCTGAGAAATGGACCTTAACAAAAAAAGGTTAACCAATGCCGACGCCGCTACCGCCGACGAGAGGGTCGTGACAATACCTAAATATTGTTAATAAGATCAGGCCAAAAAGACAAGTAGCACTTCAGGCATTTGATAATTATCAACAACTTTAACTCATTCCCACATAAGTTAATTTAAGACCCGGCCTCTTTGAATACATTACTTTGAAGACCCGGCCTCTTTGAATACATCTCTTTGAATACATCTGGGAAAAGGAAACATTTAAAAGGGTAGTTATGAAACCATCGTGATAATTTGAGCATCTGCTCATATTAAGCGAATGCTCTGTTTATCACAATGGTTCTAAAACTGACATTTACAGAGACATCAATATGAGAGAACGGGTTAACAAGAGCCGCGTGCGGCACCAACGCTCGTCTGATTTGGTGCCTGTCCAGTCAAATTAATAAATTAATAATAATAAAGGGCCAAAAACTCCAAAATTTTGAAAATCAAGAGTTATGGCTCTTATGCAGGGCCTTTCCTTCAATGAGATCTACTAACCTATGAAGTTTCATGTTAATACCTCTTATACCTTTTGAGTAATGATCTACATTAAAGTTTTTGCACGCCTATGACGTCGTCAACGACGACAACGACGTCTACAATCCAGTGATCACAATAGCTCGACTTTTCTTCGAAACAGACGAGCTAAAAATGAAACGATGAAATGGTATACACAACTATTCCATGCGCATATTTAAGTTTGTAAATAAAAGTGTTAAGCAACTATGTTTCACCAAATACGAAATCAACTTTTCAAATCAGCTGATGGAGCGTTCAGTGTTGGGGCTGGGTATCATAGATTTGATCCAAGTAAAGGTTATATGAAAGACTTTCCAGGTGTTACACAATTGCCTGTGGATGCAATGCTCAAGGTACATTCTGGGAATGGTGTCGAATCAATGCAGTTGACAGCAGATTAAACCCCTACAAATATGTCAGTGCTCAACAATAGACATGCTAACCCTATACTTCATAGATACGATATTTCAACGGTCATTCATTTATTGAACATTGGAGTCTTAACCCTTTACACCATGAATTTTATGTATGAAACAAGAGCCGCGTGCGGCGCCAACGCTCGTCTGATTTGGTGCTTGTCCAGTTAAATTAAACATTTTGTTAAAAATATAAAGGGTCATAACTCCAAAATTTTGAAATTAAGAGTTGTGTAGCTCCTTTATTTCTCATTTCCTTCAATGAGATCTACAAATCTATGAAGTTTCATGTTGATACCTCTTATACTTTTCGAGTAATGAGTTACATTAAAGTTTTTGCACGCCGACGACGACAACGCCTGCGACCAAGTGATCACAATAGCTCGACTTTTCTTCGAAATAGACGAGCTAAAAATGGCATCGTGAATATTAATTAGATTGTTATAATAGCACATGGACACAGGGATTTCGGCCACAGTAGAAACTGTAGAATAATATTCATTTTACATGATAATCTAATAGAGCAAACCCTGTTCAGATGATTCATACAGTAACACTCTGATCTGGGACTTTTCTGTTTACAAAGGCGTAGAAAAGCGTATATATGGGGCTATTGTTATTTTATGCAGGAAAAATGTAATACAGAAAGTTCTAAAAGAGCTTTCTGTATTACTTTTGTCGTGCATTAAGCAACCACCTGTCTTACAGACCCATAATTAGACACCTTTTTGATGACCGCTTAACCGTTTCCTCATATTGACGACTTTTGACGACTCTGTAAAAGTCATTTTGTGAAACTATTGTGATAAATAGAGCATTTGCTCCTATATGAGCAAATGCTCTATTTATCACAATGGTTTCAAACTACAAAATTCTATTTTTTTCTTTTTCTCTAGTTAATTCTCCTTTTCGGTGGATTATTCAGAGATTGTAACACTAAAATAGCATATGAGGTATTGGGTTAAGACAGATTGCGATTTATTAACTAAACTTTTAGCTGATAAAATAATATCATGGTTGTTAATTAGCTGAAGGTTTATGACTGCATATGAACAGCAGACATTTTTATCCATGGTAAAACTGTATCATCAGATCTTTACAGAAGCAGTCAGATCTTGGTCCACTAAGTTTACATAGGGCGTGAAATTGTTAACTCTTTACCTTGTTGACTATTATTTTTGTAAACATACTTAAATCATGAATTGTTATTTAGTTGATTTTTACAATGCATATGTAGTATATTTGGTCACGACAGAAACAGCATAAGTAAAACCCATCTAAATCGGAAGTTAAATTTGGTATAACTATCGGTCTTGGAGACAGGTGGCGGCTTCATGCAGGGTGAAAGTCATGCAGAAAGCTCCTACTGAAAGTTTCGTACCAGAAGACTAGTGTCTGATCTGAATAGCCCTAAAACTGTTTTGTCCAAACTATTTGGAGATGTGGTTGCTGGATACGAGCAATGTCTGACATGTTTGCTTCTGATAATATTCTAAACGTTTTCTTAGCAATGAAAAACACAATGTCATTGTCAGTATGATTTGAGGGTTAAGAGAACTGTGTACAGTGAAACCTGGATATCTTGCATACAGATTACTTCGAGATAACAGGAGTTTGAGTCAGCCTATTTCTAGATTGGACGCATTCTTCATGTGACAGCTTAATGCAGGTTGAAAATGATTATACTTTGTGGTATTAAGCCTTTACTCCATAAATACGCCTTTCTATGCCTTTGCAAACACAGTAGATCAAGATCAGAGGCTCCTGTAGGAGCCGTCTGATCAGAGTCTGCTTTGTATCAAATAGATATGATTCTACAGATTCTGTCATGACCAAACTTTATTGTGTTCATATGTCATTATAAAAACGAATATAATCTTTAATCATTACTTCATTATTTCTTGCGTGAACATTCCTAGAGTAACGTGTTCAGTTAAAAGTATCATTTAATAGTTTGACTTGCTCTCCTATACTGTGTATTTTAAGACAGATGTCATCTTAATACAGGGTGAAAGACATGCAGAAAGGTCCCGCTCCAAAAATATTGTTTTTGTTTTTGGGTTAACACGTATTTCTGTTCACGGAACAAGTTACATTGCTTAGTGCACAGAACGCATGGGCAGGACCACCGACCTACCGAAAGCCAATTGGAAAGTTTCCTCGAATGAAAGAAATGAATGAAAGACTTTATTTAACGAGGGTAGCTCAAGTTGTCATACTGACTAATCTACATTGAGGCCCTCAAACAAGCATTTCATACAAAATACAAAACAGCAAAACATAATTATATCTAATAATAATAAAAAATGTTGCGTCAGAAAATTTTATAACTGCTGTCTGCTTCAATTTTCGGATTCTTCAAGGATACACATTCAGGTCCCGATAAAATTCCTAGCAATTTGGTGTCTAATCTGGATCCAATCTGTTATCATAGCTTTGATTTGCAACTAGCATCCAAATAGTTAATATAAGGTTATCTTAAGTGAGGCACGAAAACATGAAATACATATATTTATAAATACCATTATCATACTGCAAAGTAAAATCCTCGATTTTGATTGGTCAATTAGCCATGTATAAAAGCCGTGTATCCCTCTAAATTCTGATGTATATACGGAGTCATGAGAAACAGTGGAATCTCCCCTGTCGAGGGCCTCGCTTCCTTGCTATAACAAAATAAAAATGGCCGACCAGCTTCACTTTGTCGATTCGATTCAAACAACCGCTCTCAAACGAAATAACAAGAGTTTGGGCCTGAAAAAAGTTATCCATTTAGAAACATTTTTGTTACAGTTGTTGTATAACAATGTAAATGAACCCGATACGTGGCGAAGGTCTTATTCTGCTCTGATGCTGCAAATGTTGTCAAAGTGCTTGTGCAAGTACCGATTAGCCCCCAAACCCCGCTTTTACAAAGACAATCCACACCCAATTCGATTAAGATTTTATTTATGCACATGCACAGTACACGTACCTGTAAATTGCAGTAGGCCTATAGCAGCTCCTTCCAACACCCATTGTTTGAATATTATAAAACCGTCATTTTGACGTCATCCAAATGACGTCGGAATTGCGCCAAACCCTTTCACATATAAACGCTTTTCACACCTTTGCAGAGTAGACCAGGATCAGATGGCCCCTGTAGGAACCGTCTGATCAAGGTCTGGTTGTTTACATAAATGGAATAACAATATAACTGACAACAGCTTTTATCAATACCACAACATCCTGTGCACACACGCCATAATAAAAATCCAGCTAATAAACCTTTATGATGTCATTGTTCTTTACATGGATATTCAACAGGTTCAAAACAACATACATGTATCTGATTGTAGAGTTTGTCAAAACCAAACCCTCCTGTGCTCACATACGCTCTGTCTAAACATTCAGCTAATTAATATCCATAACATCACCACTTATAACGTAACCCTGGTTCCCTGTTCTATGTTTATTTCAATACCTGAATATTCATGAACAAAATAGTCATAATGAAATATGGAAGGTGGAACAATGTAGCCATTTTACAAGATATAGAAACAAATTTATCTAATTCCATTAGCAAATAGGAGCCATTTAATCTGGGTCTACTCTGTTTGCAGATGCGTGAAAACACGTTTATATGAGGGAAAGGGATATAGTATTAACCTTTATAGTGCGGGACACGAGTCACTTATGTCATTTTCAAACAGTATAGACCCAGATCAGAGGGCTTCTAGAGGAAACCTCTCATCAGGATCTGCACTGTTTGCCATGTTATACTTTTCGTTATAGACAAATCCCTAAATATTCGCCACATGCTTTACATGTTTGAAGTTTGGTATAGTCCATTTGAAAAATCAGCGTTGTAAGTGTTAACATGCCCTCAGTGGTCTAGAATACTGATACATTGTTGGATTTTATATACACCCAGACATATTATCGTGACACCAGACCTATTAGTTCTAGATCTAATTATCACTATCTGTGAAGTCTTTAGAAATGTCTCGGCTTGGGATGAAACCCGCAGTCTCCTGTTCAAAAGTCACAGATCCACTGACCGAGCTGAAGGAGTGCATTAGTTGAAAGAAATCTACTTTTATCATTATCAAACGAACAACAACAATTAACAAGAGATGTCCGCGGACAGCGCGCTCCACTTTCTTTAGTGCTGGATAGTGTAGTGAAAGTATAAGTTGGAAAGGGGAGATAACTATAGCAAATATAATTTTAGGGTTACATGCCCTTGTGAAATGGATCCTCCTTGTAATAGTTAACATGCATACCAAATTTGAACCAGATATCCTGGACAGTTTCTGAGACATTAACCAGCAATGAAATCTCTAAGTCGAAAAAGGGCATAACAATGGCAAAATTAATTTTAGGGTTACCTACCCTTGTGAAATGGGTTTCCCTTGTGAAAGTAAATATGCATACTACATGTGAACCAAGTGATGGTTTCTGAGAAATGGACCTTAACAAAAAAGGTTAACCAATGTCGACGACGACGCCGACGCCGCCACCGCCGACGAGAGGGTCGTGACAATACCTAAAAATTGTTAATAAGATCAGGCCAAAAAAACAAGTAGCACTTCAGGCATTTGATAATTATCAACAACTTTAACTCATTCCCACATAAGTTAATTTAAGACCCGGCCTCTTTGAATACATCTACTTTGAAGACCCGGCCTCTTTGAATACATCTCTTTGAATACATCTGGGAAAAGTAAACATTTAAAAGTGTAGTTATGAAACCATCGTGATAATTTGAGCATCTGCTCATATTAAGCGAATGCTCTGTTTATCACAATGGTTCTAAAACTGACATTTACAGAGACATCAATATGAGAGAACGGGTTAACAAGAGCCGCGTGCGGCGCCAATGCTCGTCTGATTTGGTGCGTGTCCAGTCAAATTAATAAAAAATAAAAACCAAAACTCCAAAATTTTGAAATCAAGAGTTATGGTTCTTATGCAGGGGCCTTTCCTTCAATGGGATCTACTAAACCCATCCAGTGATCACAATAGCTCGACTTTTCTTCGAAACAGACGAGCTAAAAATGGAACGATGAAATGGTATACACAACTATTCCATGCGCATATGTAAGTTTGTAAATAAAAGTGTTAAGCAACTATGTTTCACCAAATACGAAATCAACTTTTCAAATCAGCTGATGGAGCGTTCAGTGTTGGGACTGGAGATCATATATTCGATCCAAGGAAAGGTTATACGAAAGACTTTCAAAGTGTTACAAAATTGCCTGTGGATGCAATGCTCAAGGTACATTCTGGGAATGGTGTCGAAACAATGCTGTTGACAGCAGATCAAACCCCTACACTTATGTCAGTGCCCAACAATAGACATGGAAACACTATACTTCATAGATATGATATTTCAACGGTCATTCATTTATTGAACATTGGAGTCTTAACCCTTTACACCATGAATATTTATGTATGAAACAAGAGTCGCGTGCGGCGCCAACGCTCGTCTGATTTGGTGCTTGTCCAGCTAAATTAAACATTTTGTTAAAAATATAAAGGGTCATAACTCCAAAATTTTGAAATTAAGAGTTGTGTAGCTCCTTTATTTCTCATTTCCTTCAATGAGATCTACTAATCTATGAAGTTTCATGTTGATACCTCTTATACTTTTCGAGTAATGAGTTACATTAAAGTTTTTGCACGCCGACGACGACAACGCCTACGACCAAGTGATCACAATAGCTCGACTTTTCTTCGAAATAGACGAGCTAAAAATGGCATCGTGAATATTAATTAGAGTGTCATAATAGCACATGGACACAGGGATTTCGGCCACAGTAGAAACTGTAGAATCATATTCATTTTACATCATAAGCTAATAGAGCAAACCCTGTTCAGATGATTCATGTTATTTTATGCAGGAAAAATCTAATACAGAAAGTTCTAAAAGAGCTTTCTGTATTACGTTTGTCGTGCATTAAGCAACCACCTGTCTTAGACTTTTGACGACTCTGTAAAAGTCACTTTGTGAAACTATTGTGATAAATAGAACATTTGCTCATATATGAGCAAATTCTCTAATTATCACAATGGTTTCAAACTACAAAATTCTATTTTTTCCCTTTCTCTAGTTAATGCTCCTTTTCGGTGGATTATTCAGAGATTGTATCTAAAATAGCATATGCGGTATTGGGTTAAGACAGACTGCGATTTATTAACTAACCTTTTAGCTGATAAAATAATATCATAGGTGTTAATTAGCTGAAGGTTTATAACTGCATTTGAACAGCAGACATTTTTATCCATGGCAAAACTATAGCATCAGATCTTTACAGAAGCAGTCAGATCTTGGTCTACTAAGTTTACATAGGGCGTGAAATTGTTAACCCTTTACCTTGATGACTATTAATTTTGTAAACATACTTAAATCATGAATTGTTATTTAGTTGATTTTTACAATACATATGTAGTATATTTGGTCACGACAGAAACAGCATAAGTAAAACCCATCTAAATCGGACGTTAAATTTGGTATAAATATCGGTCTTGGAGACAGGTGGCAGCTTCATGCAGGGTGAAAGTCATGCAGAAAGCTCCTACTGAAAGTTTCGTACCAGAAGACTAGTGTCTGATCTGAATAGCCCTAAAACTGTTTTGTCCAAACTATTTGGAGATGTGGTTGCTGGATACGAGCAATGTCTGACATGTTTGCTTCTGATAATATTCTAAACGTTTTCTTAGCAATGAAAAATACAATGTCATTGTCAGTATGATTTGAGGGTTAAGAGAACTGTGTACAGTGAAACCTAGATATCTTGAAATTAAGGAACCATGCAGATTACTTCGAGATAACAGGAGTTTGAGTCAGCCTATTCCTAGATTGGACGCATTCTTCATGTGACAGCTTAATGCAGGTTGAAAATGATTATACTTTGTGGTATTAAGCCTTTACTCCATAAATACGCCTTTCTATGCCTTTGCAAACACAGTAGATCAAGATCAGACGGCTCCTGTAGGAGCCGTCTGATCAGAATGTGCTTTGTATGAAATAGATATGACTCTACAGATTCTGTCATGACCAAACTTTATTGTGTTCATATGTCATTATAAAAACGAATATAATCTTTAATCATGACTTCATTATTTCTTGCGTGAACATTCCTAGAGTAAGTTAACGTGTTCAGTTAAAAGTATCATTTAATAGTTTGACTTGCTCTCCTATACTGTGTATTTTAAGACAGATGTCATCTTAATACAGGGTGAAAGACATGCAGAAAGGTTCCGCTCCAAAAATACTGTTTCAAATATTGTTTTTGTTTTTGGGTTAACACGTTTTTTCTGTTCACGGAACAAGTTACATTGTTTAGTGCACAGAACGCATGGGCAGGACCACCGACCTACCGAAAGCCAATTGGAAGGCTTCCTCGAATGAATGAAAGACTTTATTTAATAAGGGTAGCTCAATTTGTCATAATGACTAATCTACATTGAGGCCCTCAAACAAGCATTTCACACAAAATACAAAACAGCAAAACATATAGCTAGATAAGCTGTTAACAACAAATCAATTTTCAGAAATTACTCTTTGCACGCTAAGTAATGTTGCGTCAGAATATTTTAATAACTGTTGTCTGCTTCAATTTTCAGATTCTTCCAGGATACACATTCAGGTCCCGATAAAACTCCTAGTAATTTGGTGTCTAATCTGGATCCAATTTGTTATCATAGCAACTTTAGATTTGCAACTAGCATCCAACTAGTTAATATAAGGTTATCTTAAGTGAGGCACGAAAAAATGAAATACATATATTTATAAATACCATTTGACCCTGATTCAGGTGGATGTATTCATATATATACACGCGCTATTAAAACCACATATTTGTGACGTCATTTACCCACCCACACTGTCATTACTATAAATACGAGGAATTATTTTTAGCTCAGTAGATCTATTAATTAAAATAAAATGCCCTCTGTTTTAAGTTTTGAAAAATGCAGTTAGAGTGTAAATTAATTTAACCTTATGAGTCGTAGAGTTTTTCGACGTCTCATGTGGATCAAAACTGTATGCACAATGCATATGAAAGACGAATGGAATGGAATGAATGAAATGCCTGGGAGTAACTCAATTAATGTATCGTGAAAAAATATTCCAAACAATTTTCTCAATATTTTCTATTAAAGCGGAGACTCAAATAAGAGAAGTACAGACGTAACTCATTGATCTGAATTTGCACAGTGAGTCATGGTTTTTTCTGGAAAAGATATTCAGAGTTCAGAATAAAGAAATGGTATGATTTATTTCCGATATTGCAGACAATATTATTTTTTTATTATTATTATACCACATTTATATAACGCTCTTTTCACACAGGATGTGTGCGTTCAAAAGCGCTTCACATGGATGAAATCAATAATCGGAACGAACCTCATGATTATCTATCAGACAGTGAAATATTTACAATAGATATAAAATAAATATAAAATCACTAGCCGGAAGGAACCGCATGATTGTCCATCCGGTCAATGAAGGATATACAAAAGATATACAATAGATACGAAATCATAAACCGGAAGGAACCGCATGATCGTCCATCCAGTCAATGAAAGATATGCAATAGATATGCAATAAATATAAAATCACTAACAGATAGCACAGTCCCAGATTATCTACCCTGTCAATGAATAATATGCAATAGATATACAATAAATATAAAAAATCACTAACTGGTAGGAATCAAATGATTATCTACCTGGTAAATGAAATGTATGCAAAAGATATACAATAAATATCAAATCACTAACTGGTAGGAACCACATGATTATCTATCCAGTCAGTGAAAGATATGCAATAGATACATGTATACATGTACAATATAGTGGATCTTACATGAGTGTTCTTGATTATTGGATTTATTAAATGAGTCTTTTTAAAACGATAAAAAACGAGCTTTAGCGAGTTTTTTATCGTTTTAAAAAGACTCATTTAATAAATCCAATAATCATGAACACGAATGCAAGATCCTATTTATAACATAGCACACACAAATTTTATTTGCAGCCAATATTTCAGCAGTAACGTGGATTGTTATAAATTCTCCTTACATATAGAAATGATGAATGAAAGGTGTTATTAGGTTCGCCAGGTAACTGGGACAAAGTAGGTCCAAATTTTCCAACTTTTTTTTGACTTACTGTCATATCAACCAGGATCTAATTCAGACCTCTCTGGTATTCAATTTAACTGTGATAGTTTATGATACAAAAACATACAGAAACACGTCAAACTAAATTTTGAGTTACAGTTTTGACAAACATAGTTACAAACACGTCACATTATGACGTCATTGTACACAACTTGTGTCTATGTAAAGCGCGCCATTTAAATGAAGACCCACATACAGTCGCCAACACGTCTGACACTCACTGTCAATGGGATTCAAAATGCGCCTTCGTTTTGGTATATTAAGCCCTTCATTAGTGTTGTATACACATGGACATGGACATTTCCACCGAGAAAGTTCAGTGAAAATGTTTGAAATGGACAAAAGATTCAGTACGAACTGCTGCATAAAATGTGTTGGAACAGGAGGAAGATTTTCGCGATTAGCTGAGTATAGCATATTTGAAATATGTTTGTGCTGTGCTGGATTCAGATGACTATAGTTGTTGATTGACGAGATATTTTTTTGAGTAGAAATCTGCATAAACAAAAGGACATGCGGTGAAGAAAATGCAAAGTTGTGAAGGCATTTTCTATGTAGAATGGATTGTATGGGTCAGAGCACAAAGCTGGTAGGTCTTTTTTGGCATACATTTTGTATATAATTACTGACAGCGATTACAATTTGTATTATTTTATCGAAATTAAGGCGCAAGTGCCAACAATCCTTTGCCATATATCGTGACTCAATCGTTGACAGGTAGGTCACCGTCCGCCAGTTTGTTTGTTTTGACAGCGCGTATGAATACATATCGGTCGTTCGAATGTTATTCACTAGTGAATATATGCCCGTGAATATCAAAAAATAAATGATAGTGTTGCGTCACGCTGAAGCCGCGAGTTATGTTATAAAATAAGATATACAATAAGTATGAAATCACTAACCGGTCAATACCTGGTCAATGAGACATCCAGATGAATAATGGACAGCAATTTACTGTTTTACATTGCATTTAACTCTTGGTATGTTGGGTATTTCATGTTTTCTCTGTTGTCATCTAGATCTACAACATCAGAGAAAATAATATTGTATTCTGTATCCTCATATTTTCTTAGATCGGACATAGGTAAACGTTCAAACTGGTCTGAATCCAAACTGTTTACTTATGTTTTCCTCAAATGAAAATTCGAAAGGCCGGGATTTGAACCACGTGGTGATGGAGGCTAAGTGATTGCCAGTCGAAGATACTAGACATTTGACCACGGTGTCCTCAGTTTCAATTTACCGCGGTGAATTACATAACAGTAAAACCTCGATAAATCGGATTTTTAATATAATTTTTTAGACCCTTCCAGGCAGGTGTCTGTTTAATTCAGGCTGAAATGAACGCAGATCCCAGAGGAGCTTTCAGTATGACTTTCATCCTGCATTAAGCTCTGTCACCTGCCTTGAAGATCGACGTCTTTGCAATCAGAGTAGACCCATACCAGACGGTTCCTGAATGAGCCGTCTGATCAGGGTCTGCTCTGTTTGCTTCCGAAATGATAGATTTGATTCTACAGTTTCTGCCACGGCCAACTATTCATGTGTTCATGTTCCATCATAAAAAATACTCAAATTGATATTCATAATGCCATTATTTATTGCATGAATATTCATGGAGAATCTTCTGTCCAAATTTACTTGATTTTTATTCTTTTCTGGTTGCGACGTAACCGTGATCCGTCGTCGTGGGTCGTTAACATTTTCTTTTAACCCTTTCACTGCCAATGTCGCAAAAAATGCGCTATGACAAATAGTACAGTCCCAGATCAGACGCCGCCTTTACAAGGCGGCGGCTGATCAGGGACTTCACTTTTTTTGTCTCAAACTCTATTTCTATAAATGTGCTTTATTCCTTTGGAATTTGCATTTACTCATCTCATGTCCTTATTTAACAATATGATTTTACAACATTGTGTTGCAGACAACAATTAGAAATTTGGCGCCGAAAGAGTTAAACGACACCTCCTCTGGAACTACAAAGTAGAACGTAACCAAACTTTTCATAAATGATACTGGTACCACGCATTATCAAATGGCCAAAATAATCTAGATCAATGTAGAACTCTGGTTGCCATGGCAACTAAACGATTATCTTCTTCCTCAAAACTAGTGATCAGAATTGAATTAAATTTGATTGGAATTGGTTTCTTGTTACAGTCTACCAAAGCTAAAATAATTAAATATTCCATAAACATGGTCCTCAGGGGCGAATTTGGAGAAGTCTTCTTATCAAAATCAATTCTCCATTTTGATTAGAATTCGGTAGGGACAGTGACCTGGTGACCTTTTATCAAAATTGCTAAAACCACCCTGTTATCTGCAAAACAACATGTATGTTTTCTGTTTCCTTTCATCTCTGGAGGAAGACTTGTCCAGTCTGCACTTTTTAAGCTTTTAGTAAGCTTTTTTTCACAACAAATCTCTCTTAACTTGCATGTTGTGATGTCATGTGCACTTGTTCATAATGCTTATTTGGTTTAGCTTTCTGCTGTCTGTATTTAAATGTTTTTTATGCCTGTGCCTTATTTCTGCTTGCTTTATTTCTTAGAGCATGTACCTTTTCAATGTGTTTCACCTTTTTTAATATGATTGTCAACCTTAGATAGATCCTCATAGTTCCTTTAAAAAAATTTTATACTACATAACTTTATATATGCACACGCCTTACTCTTAATTTTTCAGCTTTATAGGTGTACTCAATTTTTAGGTTTTTGTCTGTGTGTCAAACAATAGTTTTTAAGTAAAGTTCTATGTTTTGATTGTAGCTTACAAATATACTATATGTTTTCTCTTACAAAACTTTACAGGTATCCTTCTCTTTGTTTCTACTTTTTGATATGTTAATGCTTTTGTTTTAATGTCGGCAAATAGATATGCTAATGTTATTTATTGTTACAACCGACGTTAAATAAAGCTTCTTGTATATTGTATCTTGACCGAGGACGGGGCTAATTTTGTTTATATGGCTACAGGGAAAACTTTAAAAATTCATCTTCCACAAAACCAATGGCCCAGATTGAACGGTATTTGGTACAAATGGAAAAATAGTCAAACAGGGAGAGCCACACACGAAATGACACCGCACCAAACACCATCAAACAAGAAACGTTCTCTGATAACCATATGAAGGATTAATTATTATTACAATAAAGTTTAAACAAAGTGGTAACTCTACATTTTAAAAAAATTAGAACTACTATGGTCCTCTTATCGTCATTTTTTGTCGATGGTTGTGCGTCTAAAACTGTTTAATTTAACCATTTCGGCGCCAAATCTAATTGTCGTCTGCAATCCAAGTTTGTTAAATCATTCAGTAAAATAAGGAAATGGGATAAATAAATGCAAATTTCAATGGAATAAAGCACATATAGAAATAGAGATTGAGACAAATAGTGAAGTCCTTGATCAGACGCCGCCTTGAAAAAGGCGGCGTCTGATCTGGGACTGCACTATTTGTCGTGGTGCATTTATGCGACTTCGACAGTGAAAGGGTTAACAGTTATAGACAAATAGATGAAACACTTTATAGTCTTCACTAGTTAACCCTTTACTCTATGAACATTTCATGTAAGAAATAATAACACATGCATATTAATGAGATTAATTGCTATAATAGTGCATGGACACAGGAAGATTTGGCCATAGCACAAGCTGTAGAATCCTATTTATATTGTGTCATAAGCAAACAGGCGGCCTTGTTCTAGAGGTTTATTTACAGCGGCCTTGTTCTGGAGGTTTATTTACAGGTACATAGTAAACTTTAACCCTTGACTCCATAAATACGACTTTCTATGTCTTTGCAAACAGAGTAGACCCAGATCAGAGGTCCCTGAATAGGCCGTCTGATCTGGGTCTACTCTGTTTGCAAAGGCATAGAAAAGTGCATCCATGGAGTAAAAGGTTCATACACCCAGTGGTGTTTAACCCATTCCCTGTTGAATATATCTAAAAAATAATGACAAACTGAATATTTATAAGCTGAATGTTTATAGTGTATATAGTGATTTGTATTGCTAAAAATATATATTTTTTTACATTTTCATAAGCAAACAGAACAGACCCTTAGCTGAACCTCCTCTGTTTGCAAAAGCGCGAAAATGCTTCCATATGAAGGAAAAGGTTAACAGCTGGTGGTTGTTTAATGCAAATTTCTTTTCTTTTTTTTAAATTTTTTTTCCAGTTTTCTGCCTAACTTTCTTCCGACAGTATGCTACCAGCTGTCTAACTCCTTCAATGCTGAATTTCAAATGGACTATTCCAAATTTCAAACAGGTCAATTTTGCTGTGAATATTTAGTGAATTCTTTTGTTATCGAAAAGTGTAACGTGAGAAATGATGCAGTACCTGATATGATGTCTGCAAAGGCCATGATGACCCGTTTCCTGGGTCCATGCTTATAAAACTTTTAGTTGAGTCTGAGATCGTTCTCAAGTTTTTGATTGGTCAGATTTGAGCCTTTGGCTCAAATCTGACCAATCAAAAGCTTGAGAACTCAAATCTGACCAATCAAATGCTTGAGAACAAAACTCAGACTCAACTAAAAGCTTTATAAGCATGGACCCTGCAGTGAATGACAGAGCAACAGATAAACATGCGCACTCAAGTTCTAAAATCGTCCTTTCTCCACCAAACCCTATGTTGTGACCACTGTTCGAGACGATTCTAAAAAGTGATCAAACTGACCACTCTTTAGAATTACCTCTTCGAGACGATTCTAAAGAGTGGTCACAACATAGGGTTTGGTGAGGGAAATAAAAAGTTATTCTTTGAAAATGTTTTACTTTGCGCATCTTATCTTTAACTCTGGAAAGGGTTTACACATATACATGTAAACTGATTTTCATGTAACACCATGTAACTTATTACCATGTGTTACTCTTATGTTGTTGTTTACCGAATACTATACTTCTAACAGTTGTTCTCTTGCCTTATGTTGTTATTTAACGAATACTACACTCTTAACCGTTGTTCTCTTGTTATGCACCGAATACTAAACCTCTAACAGTTGTTTCCTTACATTACCACAACTACCTGCCTTAATTTTATAAACATGCGGTGTGGATTGTGTATGTATGTAACAGTGGGGTCCACCGGCGTCTAGAAACGGCATCGCTCTGAACATCTTCTCGAATGTAATATCGTTCCTGACGAGATTTCGGAATATCCTGTGTGCCCAAAAGTATCCAAACGTTACAAAAGGTGACGGGGTTTTACTCCAGGCCCTTCGAATTTCCGACCTCCAAATTTGTATTATAGCAGAGTTATTAGTGGCCACTAGAAACCACGAAGAAACCCATGGTGAATTATGTTCATTTACTGCCCCGTCTTTTCTTTCATATGCTAAAAACCCCTGTGAGAGTAAACTTTCATTTAACCAGTTAGACAGTGGTTCCATACAGTACACAGTGGCATCCGCCCATACTCCGCCATAGTTAGCCAAGAGCTCTACACGAATGATGTCCGATTTAGCCTGTATAGCTGCTGAGCGCCATGCCTGGTCAGAGTAATGTTTTCCTCGGTCTATTAACTTTTCTGCGTCACTAAGGTTCAAAGTACGTATTTCGAAATCAGTATTATGATGTCGAAATGATTCTAGGCATGCTTTTTGCATTGGCGGGGCACTGTGAAATCCTTTATCCCAAAGCATATATATTACTTTAGGAAGTTTATCATTTTCGCCTGACAATGCCTTGTTTCTTATAATCTCTTTTGCATTGGTACTCATGCCATATTTATAAAATGATAAATTCTTAGTATTGAGACTGATAACAAAAATGCATGTTGTCGCGATGCTTACCACCAGACCAGCGCTTATTTTACGTTTCTTATACATCTGCAGTCTTTCCTTGGCGTATTGTTTTTGAGTCAAACTGGACATGTATCACCGTAAGAACGTATAATGTCAGACCACAGCCGTTTATCTGAAAATGCAAAACCAAATGTGTAATGCGTTGACCTGTCAGGTTGTTCCAGTTCCATCTTCAGCTCTTATGTCGCTGATCAAATGTGTAACGCGTTGACCTGTCAGGTTGTTCCAGTTCCATCTTAACCCTTCGCTTGCTGAATTTTAAAATACATTTCTCCTTCTTTACCCATGCCCTGTTGTATAATTACACACATCTTCACTGTGTACAAGTATTTCGCTGTGCAATCACTGCTGTGGAGTGCACTGGTTGCACAATCAATTTGTAAATAGTGCAGACCCTGATGAGACAGCTCCTGCAGGAGCTGTCTCATCTGTGTCTTCACTATTAACAGGTAGGTATATTGACGCGATTAGCAAGCGAAGGGTTAAGGTCCTCTGTCGATGATCGCGACCTGACTCGATTTTGTAAACAGCTTAGGCACAGATGAGATGCCAAGGAACTCGGCATCTCATCAGGATCCAGAAATTTAACCCTTTACTCCATAAATACGCCTTTGTGTATGATTTTGCAAACAGAGTAGACCAAGACCAGATGGCTACTGTAGATCTGATTTTACAGTTTCTGCGTTGACAAAACTTTCATGTGTTAACATGCAATTTCAAAAAAATAATTTAATTAAATATTCATGGTTTAATAATTTCTATCACGAATATTCATTAAATAAAGGGTTAACTCTTCGCTTGCTATTCACGTCAATATACCTACTTGTAAATAGTGAAGACCCAGATGAGACAGCTCCTGCAGAAGCTGTATCATCGGGGTCTGCACTATTTACAAGTTGATTGTGCAACTAGTACACTCCACAGCAGTGATTGCACAGCGAAGTACTTGTACATAGTGAAGATATATGCAATTATACAACAGGGCATGGGTAAAGAAGGAGAAATGTATTTTAAAATTCAGCAAGAGAAGAGTTAACACTGGATCGAACTTGAAGTACATTTAGAAAGTATTGAATCTGGACAAATTGGAGTAGATATTAATTATTACTACGGGATGAAACAATTTCTCAGAAACTATTTTGAACTTTTCCAGGACACTTTTTGAAAATGTTAAGTAGTAAAAGTATATGTGGCTCTGGAAGGATCATTTCCATTGACCATGGAACACTAGAGTTATGGCCCTTTGTTTTCCGAAAAAAATGTAAAATATGTGTCTGTCTGGAGCCATATATCTCAGAAAATATATGACTTATGGTCCTTTGTTTGCGAAAAATATAACACTCTTGTCTGTCCGGAGGCATATCTCAGAAACTATTTAGACTTACGTTTTGTATACTATGTAACTCGTTTAGTACCATTAGGAAATGCGACGCTGCAAATACAGTAGAAACTCTCTAATACGACCACTTAATAAATACACATGGTTGTCTTTATAAGCAGGTAATTGCTGAATGCAGGACAAAAGTAATACAGAAAGCTCCTCTAGGAGATTTCTGTATTATTTTTTTCCTTCATTAAGCTACCACCTGCATCTAGGCTAGCACCCAGAATTATACATCTTTTAGGTGGTCGCATTAGCGGGGTTTTACTGTATCACTCTCATTTATCATGAAAAACCAAAGTTATGTCATTATTTCGTACATGAATATTAATAAGGACTAAAAAGTACCTAGTTATAGTCTACTTTCAGTCCGAATGACCGCTCAGTCGACTGTACATTTACTCCCCTGGTCATTGAGTCATTGGCCTACAATATTGAGCACTGGTAACATATGGCGCAATCATGCAGCCCCAGAATCGGTGAGTGACCCTCGCAGGTACCCATTTTAACCCCAGGGTGGAGAGGAGATGCGGGTGGGAGACACGGAAAAGGGTCTCTGAAATTTCCGGGAGGGACCGGGATTTGAACCCCGGACCTCCGGACTGATAGTCAAGCGCGTAACCACTAGACTTCCGCACACCACTATCACACCATTAGGAATATGTTTCTAATTAAACTTTATCACACATAATGTTACACACATTATAACACACTCCTAGAGGAGCTTTCTGAATGACTTTCACCATGCATTAAGCTGCCACCTGTCTCCAAGACCAATATTTATACTAAAGTTTACATCCGGTTTAGAGGGGTTTTACTGTATATCAAATTCCATTAGCAAACTGAGCAGACCCTGATCAGACGTTTGGTCTGGATCCACACTGTTTGCAAATGCGTGAAAAAGCGTTAATATGAAGGAAAGATCATATCTTATATTATATCATAAACAAGAGAGCCGTATTATCTGGAGCTAATATGTCTTGCGGGCGTTTAAACGCGTATATATGGAATAATAAGAGTTAATATACAAGCTTTTGAACCAATAAAGGGACCTTTGGGTGGGTTCACCTGAATGAGTTCAGTAAAGGGCACCAATTGGCGTGTTCACCTGTATTAGTTCAGTAAAGGAGACCAATTGGTGTGTTCACCTGTATTAGTTCAGTAAAGGGGATATATTGGTGTGTTCACCTGTATTAGTTAAGTAAAGGGGACCAATCGGTATGTTCACCTGTACTAGTTAAGTAAAGGGTACCAATCGGTGTATTCACCTACATTAGTACAGTAAAGCGGACCAATTGGTGTGTTCACTTGTATAAGTTCAGTAAAAGGCAACAATTGGTGTGTTCACCTGTATTAGTTCACTAAAGGGGACAATCGGCATGTTCACCTGTATTAGTTCAGTAAAGGCGATCAATTGGTGTGTTCATCTGCATTAGTTCAATAAAGGGGACCAATTGGTGTGTTCACATGTATTTGTTCAATAAAGTGGACCAATCGGTGTGTTTTCCTGTATCGGTTTAGTAAAGGGGATCAATCGGTGTGTTCACCTGTATTAGTTAGTAAAGGGGACCAATCGGTGTGTTTTACAGTATCGATTCAGTAAAGGGGACCAAACGGTGTGTTCACCTGTATTAGTTCAGTAAAGGGGACCAATTGGTGTGTTCACCTGTATTAGTTCAGTAAAGGGGACCAATTGGTGTGTTCACCTGTATTAGTTAGTAAAGGGGACCAATCGGTGTGTTTTACAGTATCGATTCAGTAAAGGGCACCAATTGGTGTGTTCACCTGTATTAGTTCAGTAAAGGGGACCAATTGGTGTGTTCACCTGTATTAGTTAGTAAAGGGGACCAATCGGTGTGTTTTACAGTATCGATTCAGTAAAGGGGACCAAACGGTGTGTTCACCTGTATTAGTTCAGTAAAGGGGACCAATTGGTGTTTTCACATGTATAAGTTCAGTACAGGGGATCAATTGGTGTGTTCACCTGTATTAGTTCAATACAGGGGATCAATCGGTGTGTTCACCTGTAATAATTCAGTAAAGGGGACCGATTGGTGTGTTCACCTGTATTATTTCAGTAAAGGGATCAATTGGTTTGTTCACCTGTATTAGTTCAGTTAAGGGAACCAATCGGTGTGTTTACCTGTATCGGTTCAGTAAAGGGGATCAATTGGTCTGTTCACCTGTATTAGTTCAGTAAGGGGGAACAATTGGTGTGTTCACCTGTTTCAGTTCAGTAAAGGAGACCTATCATTGTGCTTACATGTATTAGTTTAGTAAAGGGGACCAATTGGTGGGTTCACCTGTATTAGTTCAGTAAAGGGGATCATTGACGTGTTCCCCTGTATAGTTCAGTAAAGGAGACCAATTGGTGTGTTGTCCTGTATCGGTTCAGTAAAGGGGACCAGATGGTGTGTACACCTGTATTAGTTCAGTAAAGGGGACGAATTGGTGTGTTCATCTGTATTAGTTCAGTAAACGGGATCAATTGCTGTGTTCATCAGTATTAGTTCAGTAAAGGAGACCAAATGGTGTGTTCACCTGTAATAGTTCAGTAAAGGGGACCAATTGGTGTATTCACCTGTATTAGTTCAGTAAAGGGGTCAAAATAGTGTGTTCACCTGTATTAGTTCAGTAAAGGGGACCAATCGGTGTGTTTTCCTGTATCGGTTCAGTAATGGGCACCAAATGGTGTATTCACCTGTATTTGTTCAGTAAAGGGGACCAAACGGTGGGTTCACCTGTATTTGTTCAGTAAAGGGGACCAATTGGTGTGTTCCCCTGTATTAACCCTTTATCTGATAAATATTCGCGTAACAGGGAACAAGAACCTAGCAATTCCGCATAAGAAAATATGAATCGGAATCCGGTACAACCGTTACCGCATACCTATATATCAGTGTTTGTCACCGCGGCCGCTCGTGACTGGCTTTCTGCATTACGTCTGATCTGCATTAAACTATCACCTGCCCTACATACCCATAATTAGACATATTTTGATGACGGCTTAAGACAGGTTCTACTTCACTTCTCTTATGCGAGCTCTGATTTGAGGAATACTAAACGGAAAATATACCCCTGCTGAACGCGTCAGAATTGATACAATTCAAAAATATACTGATAGGCCCGAAGCCGCTTTTCAAAATCAACCGTCTGCTTGCGCTAATTTACTCCAATACATCAATTTTATCATAGGGTATTCATATCTCAAAAAAGGCTATTTTCAGACAGTTTGATGATTTGTTGATAAGACATTACGGCTTAAAGACAATCGCAATTTGCGCTAGAACTATCATTACACTTGTTCACAGAATATGAAAATAACACCATATTAAAAGAAAATAACAATCAAACAAACTATCTTACCCCCTTGTTCATATGAGAAAATTGCATTCGTACCTACAGCCCCAGGCGAACAAACGTTCGCATTTTTCCAAGCAGCAAATTGAGAAAAATGCGCGCGCGTTTTTCTCTCGATGAGAAGAATGTTCACGAATGATCTTAATTTCTATAATGCAGACTATTCATGTGTTGTTGTTTTCACCTAGACAAAATACTGTAGAATCAGATTTATATTATTCACATGGCGCCTATATGGTGCCGTCTGATCTAGGTCTACTCTGCTTGCAAAGGCGTTAAAATGCGTTTATATCAGTGGATATCAAATAAAAGTTAAACATAAATACTTAGAAGATGTACCTTGTGTTTGCATATACAGATTATCCAGATTATATATATATATATATAATGCCCACTGGACTAGTCTAATGGATGTGTTCTAATGGCCGTTGGTTTATACGTGCGTTACCTGTCTCAGTGTCCTATTTATAACGAGCTTGAAGTGACGTTTCAAAAACATCGATATCTATCATATGCACATTTGCGTGAAGTTGGCAGTGGGTTAGGTAGTTACAAAAGACCGGCGGTGACATTTCCACTTCAAGATTTCACGCAATACAATTCGTGATTTCACGATTTCACGATTTCACAATTTTACGATTTCACGATTTCACAATTTCACGATTTCACTTCAAAATTTCTCGATTTAGCAATTTCAACTTCATGTAAAATCTTTAAGTCACGTGAGACGCTTGACGTAATTAAGGCAACAAATTGGATCACATCCTTGAAATCAAGATGTCGGTTGGAGTTCCATAAATAGACATTTCTATACAAATAGAGTAGACCCAGATCAGATGGCTCCTACAGGAGCCATCTGATTAGGGTATGCTCCGTTTGCTTATGATATAATAAAGATATGATTATACGGTTTCTGCAATGCTTAAAATTCCTGTGTCCATGTGCTATAATAACAATTAATCTTAATTAAATCCATGATGTCATTATTTCTTACACGAATATTCATAGAGGAAAGGGTTTAACAATCTTGATAGTGGACCACGAGCACATGTCACATGCCAAATATGGAGGTCCGCGGCCATGCAATTCTAGAGAGGAAGATTGTCATAGTTTTCCACCGTTTCTTTCACCGTGGTCTTTACTCCAAAGCTGTAATTGCCCGCGTTTTGATGACGTCATAACAATTAAAATGGACATATTGAAATTGTGAAATCGCGAAATTGTGAAATCGTGAAATCGAGGCTCAAAGGTATGTCATTCTACCTATAATCACTGTCATTCCACCCTACAACGGTGTCATTCCATTTCTTAAAGGGCATATGAGGGCTACACTGTTTCAAATGTATGTCATTCTACCTATAATAACTTGTATTCCACCTACAATGTCAAACCATTTCCCAAAGGTGATATTGGGACTACAATGTCTCAAACGTATGTCATTTCACCTATAACCACTGCCATTCCACCTTACAATAGTGTCATTCCATTCCCAATAAATGCATATAGAGGCTCCATTCCTCCAATGTCTCAGGCGTATGTCATTCAACCTATGATCAGTGTCATTCCATCTTACAATAGTGTCATTCCATTTCCCAAAAGGCATATAAGGGCTTCATTCCTCCAATGTCTAAAAAGCATGTCATTCAACCTATGATCAGTGTCATTTCACCTTACAACAGTGTCACTCTATTTCCAAAATGTAAAATGGGAGCTACAATGTCTCAAAAGTATGTCTTTCCATCTATAATATCTGTCATTCAACCTTACAACAGTGTCATCCCATTTCCAAAAGGTCATGTGATGGCTACAGTGTCTCAAAGGTATGTCTTTCCACCTATAATCACTGTCATTCCACCTAAAACTATTGTCATTCCATTACCGAAAAGGCATATATGGGCTACAATGTCTCAAAAGTATGTCATTCTTCCTATAATCACTGTCTTTCCAATTTACAACAGTGTCATCCCATTTCCAAAAGATCATATAGGGACTAAGCTGTGTCAAAAGTATGTCATTCTACCTATCATCACTGTCAAATCACCTTACAATACTTTCATTTCATTTACAAAAGGTCATATAGGAGATACAATGTCTTCAGAGTATGTAATTCTACCCATAATCTGTGTCAATCCACTTTACAACAGTGTCACTCTATTTCCTAAAGGTAATATGGGGGTCACAATGTCTCAAAAGTATGTCTATCATCTATAATAACTGTCATTCAACCTTACAACAGCGTCATCCCATTTCCAAAATGTCATGTGGGGCTACAATGTCTCAAAGGTATGTCCTTCCACCTATAATCACTGTCATTCCACCTAAAACTATTGTTATTTCATTACCGAAAATGCATTTACGGGCTACAATGTCTGAAAAGTTTGACATTCCTCCTATAATCATATAGTGACATTCCTTTTCCAAGAAGATCAAATAGGGACTAAAATGTGTCAAAATTATGTCATTCTACCTATCATCACGGCCAAATCACCTTACAATACTTTTATTTCATTTACAAAAGGTCATATAGGATGTCTCCAGAGTACGTTATTCTATCTATAATCTGTGTCAATCCACCTTACAACAGTGTCATTGCATTTTACAATGGTCAAATAGGGACAACAATGTATCAAAAGTATGTCATTCCATCTACAATCCCTGTCATTCCACCTTACAATAGTGTCATTCCATCTACAATCCCTGTCATTCCACCTTACAATAGTGTCATTCCATCTACAATCCCTGTCATTCCACCTTACAATAGTGTCAGTCCATCTACAATCCCTGTCATTCCACCTTACAATAGTGTCAGTCTATCTACAATCCCTGTCATTCCACCTTACAATAGTGTCAGTCCATCTACAATCCCTGTCATTCCACCTTACAATAGTGTCAGTCTATCTACAATCCCTGTCATTCCACCTTACAATAGTGTCAGTCCATCTACAATCCCTGTCATTCCACCTTACAATAGTGTCAGTCTATCTACAATCCCTGTCATTCTACCTTACAATAGTGTCAGTCTATCTACAATCCCTGTCATTCCACCTTACAATAGTGTCATTCCATCTACAATCCCTGTCATTCCACCTTACAATAGTGTCAGTCTATCTACAATCCCTGTCATTCCACCTTACAATAGTGTCAGTCCATCTACAATCCCTGTCATTCCACCTTACAATAGTGTCAGTCTATCTACAATCCCTGTCATTCCACCTTACAATAGTGTCAGTCCATCTACAATCCCTGTCATTCCACCTTACAATAGTGTCAGTCTATCTACAATCCCTGTCATTCTACCTTACAATAGTGTCAGTCCATCTACAATCCCTGTCATTCTACCTTACAATAGTGTCAGTCCATCTACAATCCCTGTCATTCCACCTTACAATAGTGTCAGTCTATCTACAATCCCTGTCATTCCACCTTACAATAGTGTCAGTCCATCTACAATCCCTGTCATTCCACCTTACAATAGTGTCATTCCATCTACAATCCCTGTCATTCCACCTTACAATAGTGTCAGTCCAAGAGGCATGTACCGGCTATAATGTCTCAAATGTATGTAAGTTCACCTATAATGAATGTCATTCCACCTTACAACAGTGTCATTCCATTTCCCAAAGGTAAAATAGGGGCTACAATATCTCAAAGTATGTCATTCCACCTTACAACAGTGTCATTCCATTTCCAAAAGGGCATATAGAGGCTACAATGTCTAACAAGTATGTCATTCTATGTATAATAATTGTCATTCAACCATACAACATACCTATGGAAAGGGACCATTCATTGTAAAAAATACTACCTGTCATTCGTCATTCAATTTTCATTCGTCATTCGTTTTAGGGAGTCCCTAGAATAGACTGAGAATTAATCACATGCTCATTCCTTTACTTCATAGATATACCTTTTACACCTTTGTAGTTAGAATATACAGAACTCCTGCAAATGATGTCTTCTAAACAGGTATGTTCCGTTGGCTTGTAAAATGATACAGTTAAAACTCTCTATAACGGCCACTAAATTACATCAAGTATTTTGTGTTTAAGGCAGGTGGCTGCTTAAAGCAAGGTGAAAGTAAAACATAAGGCTCCTATAGGAGGGTGCTGTTTTACTTTCACCTTGCTTTAAGCAGCCCCCTGCCCTAAATACCAACTAATTAACACAATTTAGTGGCCGTTATAGAGAGGTTTTAGTGTATATCTAATTGTACAATGTCGGCCAGAGTCAAAATATATTGTGTTCATATGACATTCTAAAATTAATCTAATTAATATTCATGATGTCATTATATGGAGTAAAGGACTCTGCCACTTGCTCAAAATCGTTAACCCCTTCCGTGCCACAATGACTGGTTTATAATATCACATGCAAACAGTTTGGATCCAGATGAGACGCTGAGTAACTCGGCGTCTCATCAGGATCCAAACTGTTTGGCACCCTGTTTACTGTTTAAGTGCAGACCCTGGTGAGGGGGCTCTTCTATGACCCCTCCTCTAATCTGGGTTAACTGTGTTTGTAAAGGCAATGCTGACCCGTGTTCTGCACTGAAATGGTTAAATACAGTAACACCCCGCTAATGCGACCACTTACAAGAGGTATCATGCTGGATGCTAGATGCAGGTTGCAGTATAATGCAGGACAAAAATACGTTTGTCCTGCATTAAGCAACCATCTGTTGATAAAGACCCATGCTTATTCATTAAGTGGTCACATTAGAGGGGATCTACTGTATATTTTTCGATGCAATTG